>SKCR01037020.1:0-145932 GCA_019454045.1 Zanthoxylum bungeanum | reverse complement strand
AGTCCTGGGAGCTGAGAAGTTGCTCTATTTGATAGAGAGACCACTCGGGCCTGAGCCCGGAGTTGAGCAAACAGTAGAGCATGGGCATTGGAAGACTCATCGTGATGATAACTTTACCGCTCAATCTGTCATGCTTGCTGCAATGACTCCTCAATTTCATCATCAAAACAAGGGATTGGATCCCTATAACATGATGTTGAAATTGAAGGACCTTCACAGATCTAACCTTAGATCTCGGAAGTACGAATTGCAAAAGAAGCTATGTCGCTCACGTACGTCAGAGGGTACATCTGTCAGGCACTACGTGTCACAAATGATTGTTGACATCGAACAGCTAGGTCAGCTGGGCATTACCTTTGAGGTCGAAACTTCTATAGATTTGATCTTATAGTCTCTGCCCGATTGCTGACCGGTATTTTGACACGTGTATAACACAAACGCACGTATCGTTCAAGTAGTATAAAAAGTATCGATCCCACGAGGACTTAAAACCTTTTGTTATCAATTTATGAAGTCAAATTTTACGAGTATCTAATGGATTGATGGTTTATTTGGATGGTGATTTTAAATTTAAAACAAGTAAATAAAATTGCTTGAAAGTAGTTTTTAAGAAGATTCAATTTTAAAACAATCCAGGGTTGTGAAACCTTCCAATATATTTTTTAACAGATGAAATAGTTATCTTACGGTTGTGTAATATATTGGTTTATTAACCTGGAACACGAAATTATGTAAAAGCCTTTTCCGAAGGTCAAATACAAATACCCAGTATAACCCAATTAATCATATTCCTATGTTAACCAGTTATCTGAATTCATTAAGATTAAGTTCCAATTATGGTTACCCCGCCCGACAGGTATATTCCTATCCTGTAAGGAAATCTATTAAGGGTTATCTATCCTCAAGGAAGATCGTGGGCTATTGAGTCTAAGGTCTTTAACCTAAAATCTCTTTTCCAAGTTCATTTTAAGTTTAACAGTTCAATTTTATTAATGGCTAGTTAATAAAAGGCATTAGGATCAAGGCTCAATAAATAAACCTTTATATTACCGAAATCGTAATTTAACCCCTTATAAACCGGTGATATTGGACTTCATCACAACCTCATATAACTGGCTTAGTTACGACACATATTTACGGGTACTAAAAACTTAAATAAAATAAAAGACATAAAGTAAAATGCTGAAAAGTAAATTGCTGAAAAGTTAATGACGGAAAGTAAATGTTGAAATTAAATACTGAAAATTAAATGCTGAAAAGTAAATGCTGAAAGTAAATTGCTGAAAAGTAAATGCTGAAAGTAAATTGCTGAAAAGTAAATGACGGAAAGTAAATGTTGAAATTACTAAAATACTGAAAATGAAATGCTGAAAAGTAAATGCTGAAAGTAAATTGCTGAAAAGTAAAATGCTGAAAGTAAATTGCTGAAAAGTAAATGACGGAAAGTAAATGTTGAAATTAAATACTGAAAATTAAATACTGAAAAGTAAATGCTGAAAGTAAAGACTGAAAAGTAAAATGCTGAAAGTAATTGCTGAAAAGTAAATTGCTGAAAAGTAAATGCTGAAAGTAAATTGCTGAAAAGTAATAAAGTAAAAGTAAAATAAAAGAAAATGCTGAGGTAAAAGGATCCACTTTTATTACTTCTATTTTAGATATCTCTCGTAATATAATATATTAACTTTGCATGATAATTACCAACCAGCCATATAGGCAGTATCCAGATTAAGTCAAATTAATAAATAATTACCAACCGACTAATATGGCGGTATCCTCGTTAAGTCAGGTTTTAACTAGTTTATATATTATAATTAAGGGAGATTAATCTAAATATTAGTAATAAAAGTTTTACCTTTTACCCCAGCAAAGGGGAGTTACCTCCTCATTACTGAAAAGTAAAAACTGAAAATTAAAGAAAGAAAAGTACTGTGCGTAAAAGTAAATTGCGGAAAGTAAAAAATGAAAAGTAAAGAAAAGAATTTGCGAAAGCGGAAATTAATTACTGAAAGATGTAAATAAATAAACAAGATACAATCTTCTTAGTATTCTTAAGGAATTCCTTAGAAGAAAGTATGAATTTACAAATGAAATGGCTTGGTATTTATAGGCAAAATTTTACCTCCACGAAATCATCCACCAAATCCATTATTAATTGCTCCTCTAATAGCTCCACTAATTGCTATCATGTTTGGTGGGAGTTTGACTATTTTTATTATTTATTTATTTATTTATTTGCTTTGAAAATGACTTTAATAATTACACATAACACACTTCCGGATGTTTCATCAATTTCGGTCATGACATATTCCGAATTAGAAATTATTTTGTTCTTCAAAATTGTAGATCATTGAGTCTTATTTAATCGGAAACTTGAATCAGCTGAATCCGATATCGGAGTAAAAGGTTATGCCCAAATTACGACAGATGTGCAAAATTGGAATTTCCAAAACTGCACTTCGTTAAAACGCCCTTTCAAGTTTCCAATCTCCAAAATTAATATGTCAAGTCCAATTTTGCCCTTATTTGATCCACATTTCGTCTTAAATGATTTCATTGAGTCCCAATATTATTTTATCTGTAAAATAAACTAAAACACATCAAAACGTTCATTAAACCCGAGAAACTAAACAAAATATTAAGTAAAAGGGGCGGTAAATATTGATATATTTTCCGCTCATCACACCCCCAAACCTGATATTTTGCTAGTCCTCGAACAAAAAAACAAAATAAAATACAAGAAATAATTAAAATTAAACTAATCCACTTTTGTAGGGATCACAGTTGCATTTAGCGTATGCAACAAGCCTTTAAACCCCTAGGTGTCCCTAGTGGACGAGTTGTAGTCTCGTGATGGTTTACAGCGACGATACCCACAAACGTCTTATAAAAGTAAAAGGATAGTAAAACTAATGCACACAAAAGCAAAAAGACAAGAGAAAAGAGAATAAAAAAGTTAGTGACTAAACGAGTGAAACTTCTTATCTAAGTCAATAATTGTTTTGTTTCTTTCTAAATTACCGAATAAGTAAATTCTCCGATTATTTTTACTATTCTCCATATACACAGCCAATAAAATATTAATCAACTCATTTTGCCCACAATAGTCACAAGTGCAGTTGAAAAGAGAGTAATATTTTTGTCCTAAAGTTATATCAGAATTCACACTTTTTTTTTAAGCAATGGAATATTTTTTGTTTTGATTTTTTTGATTTTTTTTCTTGATTTTTTTTTATTTAATATACAATATCTTTCATCTATGTAGTAAGCTTTGGGTCAGTGACTCCCAAACCAATTTGATTTAGGGCACTAGGTGTTAAGACACCTCTACAGACTTAATTACTCAGACTTCAGATATATATATATTTTTTTGCAACATCTTTGATCCATGTAGCGAGCTTTGGGTCAGTGACTCCCAAACCAGTTGGTTTTAGGGCACTAGGTGTTAAAACACCCTTACAGACTTAATAACTCAGACCTCAGACATTTTTTTTTACTCTATCGCTTTTTATAGATGCTTCCTCCAATTAAAGTAGAGCACTAAATATTACAAACTTTTCAATTACAGCTCATGTCTGTATGTTACCATGTATGCTGATAATACATGTCAACTGAGCATATGAAGATTCATTTTAGTCAGTTTTATGGAGAATTCACAAATTAAATAATTTAAAAGGAAATAAACAAAAATTAACTTGTTCCGAAATTGGTTGAGATACGTCTCAGGAGTGAAAACTCCTTACATAGCTACCTCACACCAATTTCACCTGATTAATCAAATAAAAACACAAAAATATAAAATATTTTTTTAGTTTTTGTAAAAATTTTCAATTTTTTTGGCTTTTTCGAAAAATTTTGATAAAAATAAAATAATAAAAACAAGATACAATTTAACTATTCTCCCCCCCAAATCTAAATGAGACATTGTCCCCAATGTCTTAAACAGTAGAAGAAAAGTTTAGAAAACCATACTTCGTTAGCTGGAATTCTACATCTAAATGAAAAGTTAAAGGTTAAGATCCCGATTTATCCGACGCCTCTTACCATGATCATTATCGGACCAGTTTATCTTGGAAAGAATGGGGTCAATTTGAGGTTCAAAGGCTAAGATTTAGTCAATTAAATCTGGGGCAGTTCTGGCAGTAAAGAGGAGTTCTTTTACAGGCTTTGACACGAACCCATTTCTCTGGGCATCATCAAGAAACACACAAAGAAAATAATAAAATCCATCAACATTGTATAGTCCAAGCTGTTTCTGGTGTATGTTCAAGTTTGCCCAAGATAGTACTGTAAAAATTTCCTCCATCGTGCCCAAGCCTCATGGCAAAGCAATAAAAGCATCATCACGATTAATCATCTCTATCAATCATTCAGACATACCTGGCATGATTAGTTCCTCGCCGTTTGATGATCCAATAAGATTCGCCTCCGCCAAGGGTTTTGGGATGATTCCCAAGACTTGACTGCCTCCATCCTGTACAGCCTTTGAAACGATCCTCTATTAGTCCAAGATTGCCTCCTCCATATGCTAGGGCATATTCCTTTCAGCTAAGACTCGACCCAATTCCTGTGCTACTGCTATGTATTCTGGTTTAACACCAACACTAGTACCACAAAACACACAAATTTTTACAACTCGTCTTCTTGAAGTGGCTTCAATATTTTTGTGTTTCTTTTTCAACTCTGGATGCCTTCAAGAGTGCAATGATGAGTTGAATTTATGGAACCTGAAAAGGGTGAGTAATCATAGCACAAGTATCTTCCAAAGGCGATTAGTAGCAAAATAGTAAATCATGAATGGTCAAAAAGTAGCTGGATCCTATAAGAGAAAATAACAAAACAAATCACAATTATTAGGAAAAGAAAAAGAGATATAATATTTAAAATAATTTACAGCTTGATTGACGTCTATGCGTCAGGGACAAGCTTCCCATCCAATTTTCTTATAAATTAGTAAACAAGGGTCTTTTTGAGTCAGAGTCCCGAGACTTAACTATTGTCTTTCTTTTTGGAATCGTGTATGTAATTTGCGGATGGTTATATGAACTAACCACTGGGATGCGTCTCAAGAGTAGAAAATATATCATCTAAAGACTCCTTACTCAAGCCATCCCTAATGAATTTAATTTTATCTTCGCGATTATCAGACACCATTCCTAAAGAACGACAACGAGTATTGCAATTCCAGCGTGCACATTTGTAACAAACACCCATTTGCTTAGCTCTACGTTTCTTTGCATAGGTGATTTTTCCAAAACCAGGCAAATAAGAATTATAAGAATCAGAATACTCACTTGCTAATCAGGACCCGTGCTTCGATTACCCAACGAATGTCATTAGGAATACCTTTGATCATCAGAAGTCTCATCCGTTCCAAGTGAGTTTTGTAGACTTTCATCAGAGAATTTTGAGGGAGAGAAAGAAATTGCTTGTGAAGGTTTACGAGAGCTTATTCCATCCTAAAATGCATCTTAACCTGCAAAAATTAAGCACACAAAAATTAAAACACACCACATCACAATATATACACAAATTGCTTGGGTTGCCTCCCAGCTAGCGCTAAGTTTAATGTCGTCAGTTAGACATGATTGCTCGAATGTTATGCTGGATCTGAAAGTGTGACACTTTCTTTTTGTCGCTCAATTGATTCTCCTCAATAGTGCTTGATACACTGGTTGTTAACTTTGAATGTGTTGTTGGACTTGGGGTTGTATATCTCAACAACTCCGTATGGTAACACCTGAGTAATCATAAATGGACCTGACCACTCTGATTTCAGCTTTCCAGGAAAAAGTTTCAGCCGTGAATCGTATAACAACACCTGCTGTCCTGGTTCCAATTGTCTGTGCACTATTTTATTATCATTCCATCTCTTGGTCTTTTCTTTGTACAATTTGGCATTTTTATAAGCCTGTAGGCAAAATTCCTCCAATTCGTTGAGTTGGTGAAGTCTTTTCTCTCATGCAGCTTATGGATCAAGATTCAACTTCTGCAGTGCCCAGTACGCTTTATGTTCAAGCTCAACTGGCAGATGGAACGCTTTTCCATACACCATTTGATATGGGGACATACCAATATGTGTCTTGTAAGCTGTCCGGTAAGCCCATAATGCGTCATCTAGTTTTTCAGACCAGTCATTCCTTGTTGATCCAACGGTTCTTTCCAAGATTCATTTGATCTCTCTATTTGAAACTTCCACCTATCCATTTAACTGTGGATGATAGGCAGTGGCAACCTTATGAGTAACTCCGTATTTGGATAGGAGTGCATCGAAGTATTTGTTGTAGAAATGTGAGCCACAATCACTGATAATCGCCCGAGGTGTCTCGAAGCGAGTGAAAATATTCTTTTTAAGGAATTTGATCACTATTTTTGAATCATTGGACGACATTGCAATCGCTTCAACCCATTTGGAGACATAGTCTACTGCAACCAGTATGTATAGGTTTCCGAATGATGGAACAAATGGTCCCATAAAATCAATACCCTATACATCAAATATCTCCACTTCCAAAATGTTTTGCAAAGTTCCTTCATTTCTTCTAGAAATATTTCCCGTTCTCTGGCACCTGTCACATTGAAGATAAAATAGATAAGCATCTTTAAAAAGAGTAGGCTAGAACAAATCTGATTGTAGGACTTTGGCTGCAGTTTTGTTTCCACTGAAATGTCCGCCGTAAGATGATGAATGGCAATGCTGCAGGACACTATTGACCTCCTCCTGTGGAACACACCGTCTCAATAATTGATCCGCACAGCGTTTCAACAGGTACGACTCATCCCAGACATAGTGCTTGACTTCTTTGAAGTATTTCTTCCGTTGCTGAGTTTTCCAATCCAATGGCCATTTTCCTGATACTATGTAGTTGACATAGTCAGCATACTAAGGGACTTCCTGTTGTTTAATGGCAAACAGCTGTTCATCTGGAAACGTTTCTTTGATTGTTAGTTCTTTGCCAGCTGTATCTCCATTCTCGAGCCTTGATAAATGATCTGCCACTTGGTTTTCTGTCCCTTTCCTATCTCTGATCTCCACATCGAATTCTTACAGAAGAAGTATCCAACGGATCAATCTGGGCTTGGCAACTTTCTTCGCGATCAGATACTTGATTGCTGAATGATCTGTGTAGACCACCACCTTGGGACCCAACAGATAAGATCATAATTTGTCATAAGGGAACACAACTGCAAGTAACTCATTTTCAGTGGTTGTGTAGTTGAGTTGAGCTTCATTCAGAGTTCTGCTGGAGTAGTAAATGGCATGGAAAATCTTTGCTTTGCGTTGTCCTAAAACTGCACCTACAGCAAAATCACTAGCATCACACATCACCTTAAATGGAAGGGTCTAGTCTGGTGCTACAATGATAGGAGCAGAAACAAGCTTCTGTTTCAGGATCTCAAAAGCTTCTTGGCATTCTTTGGTGAAGTTGAAAGGCACATCTTTCTCCAGAAGATTGCACAGAGGTTTAGCAATCTTGGAAAAGTCTTTGATAAATCTCCTGTAAAAACCTGCATGTCCAAGAAAGCTCCGAATCCCTTTTACAGATGTTGGTGGAGGTAATTTTTCAATTGTCTTGATCTTTGCTTTGTCTACCTCGATTCCCTTTTGTGAGATCCGATGTCCAAGAACAATGCATTCCTGCACCATGAAGTGGAATTTCTCCCAGTTGAGTACCAGGTTGGTATCTTCGCATCTTTGTAATACCTGTTCCAGATTTTGCAAGCAGTGGTCAAAAGAATCTCCAAACACAGAGAAGTCATCCATGAAAACCTCCATACTCTGCTCCAGCATATCTGAGAAGATGGCCATCTTGCAACGTTGAAATGTGGCAAGTGCATTACATAATCCAAATGGCATTATGCGGAAAGCAAAAGTACCATAGGGACATGTAAAAGTGGTTTTCTCCTGATCTTATGGGGCGAAGCAATCTGATTGTACCCCGAATATCCGTCCAGAAAGTAATAGTACTCATGTCCCGCCAGTCTGTCTAACATCTTATCAATGAATGGCAGCGGAAAATGGTCCTTCCTCGTTGCTTTATTCAGTTTTCTGTAGTCCATGCATACTCTCCATCCAGTCACTGTTCTTGTTGGAATCAGCTCGTTCTTTTCATTTGTGACTACAATAATTTCTCCTTTCTTTGGTACACACTGCATAGGACTCACCCAGGTGCTATCTGAGATAGGGTAAATGATGCCAGCATCCAACCATTTGATGATTTCTTTCTTCACGACCTTCTTCATGATTGGATTGAGTCACCGTTGATGCTCCACTGTGGGTTTGTACTCATCATTCATCAAAATCTTGTGCATGCAAAATGATGATCTAATACCTCGAATGTCTGCTATAGTCCAAACAATGGCTTTTTTGTGTTCCCGTAATACTCTTAGCAACTTTTCTTTCTGCTCCAATGTTAGCGAAAGAGAAATAATCACAGGTAATTCAGAAGAGTTTCGAAGAAATGCATACCTGATATGGCTCGGTAGTAACTTCAGCTCCAGTTGTGGTGGTTCTTCAATTGAGGGCTTGATTAGATCTTTCTTCGGAAGTTCCAGACTTTCCACTGGTGATGTCGATTTGAATCGGAATGGCTTGTCAAGATAGTGATACATTCCATAATTTCAACATCTAGCTCGCTATCAGTCATGTTGGTGATGCAAGCTTTAAGTTTTTCCTTGGGAATTGTATCAGTATCCTGAACGATATTATCAACAACATCAATTCTGAAACATTCTTCTTCATTTTCATCGCTCGGGAATTTCATGGCTTTGAAAACATTGAAAGTAACTTCTTGGTCCTGAACTTTCATGGTTAGTTCTCATTTTTGTACATCAATCACAGTTCGACCTGTAGTCAAAAATGGTCTCCCAAGTATGATATGTACATCTTTGTCTTCTTCCATCTCAAGGATAATAAAATCTGCTGGGAGAATGAGTTTGTCAACTTTGACCAGCACATCTTCAACTACACCTCTCGAAAATGAGAGCGTTCGATCAGCAAGTTGCAGAGAGACTAATGTAGGCATTGCTTCTCCAATTTGTAGTTTCCTGTAAATAGAAAAGGCATTAAATTAACACTTGTACCCAAATTACATAAAGCCTTACCGATCTAATGTTCTCCAATGGTGCATGGTAGAGTAAAACTGTCAGGATCTTTCAACTTTGGGGGAAATTTCCTCTGAATGATGACGCTACATTCTTCCGCCAATGCTACTGTCTCGTAATCTCTCAATCTCCGTTTTCGTGAAAGAATGTCTTTCATGATTTTGACATAGCTGCACATTTCTTCCAAGGCTTCTGCAAATGGAATGTTGATATGCAGCTTTTTGAACACCTCCAAGAATCGAGCAAACTATTTATCCAATTTATTTTTCTGGAGTCGTTGAGGAAAATGTGGAGGTAAAGTAATTATTTCTTGATCTTTTTCCTTTGCTTCTTTTTCCTCCATCTGTGGAACTGCATCTTTTGGAACTCTTCAATGGTTGCCTTGATTCCAACATCTTTGTTGATTTCAGTACCGCTTTTCAAAGTAATGGTTTGACATTGCTTCTTCCCTCGGTTCCTTGGATTTGGTTCTGTGTTGCTGGGAAGATTTCCTGGCGGTCTGTAACTCTGAGCATTGGCCAGTTGTCCAATTCGATTGTCCAGTGCTTTTATAGAAGCAGTTAAACTTTGATTCAATGCTGATTGGGCTTGAAACATTGCTTCATTTGATGCTGCTTGATTTTGAATTAATGCTGCCTGATTTTGAAACATGGCATCGTATTTTTTTAACTGGGCCAACACTTCCGCTATTCCTGGTTCTTTTTCATGCTCCTGGCTTTACTGTTGGAATCCTGGTGGTGGATTGTTCATTTTCCCTGAATTGTTGCTCCATGCGAAATTGAGATGATTCCTCCACCCTGGGTTGTAAGTATTGGAATATGGATTATTCCCCTGAAATTGTTGACATAATTCGTTGTTTCTTTATAGTTGGGTAATATATTAATTTATTAACCTGGAACACTAATTTATGTAAAAGCCTCTTCCGATGGTCAATTACAAATACCTAGTATAATCCAATTGAACCATATGTCTATGTCAACCAAATTACCTAGATTAATTAAGATTAAGTTCCAATTATAGCACCCCCGCCCGACAGGTATATTCTATCCTGTAAGGAAATCTATTAAAGGGTTATCTATCATCAAGGAAGATCGTGGGCTATTGAGTCAAAGGTCTTTAAACTTAAAATCCCTATGTCTAGTTTATTTGAAGTTTACCTAATCAATTTAATTAATGGCCAGTTAATTAAAGAGCATTAAGATTAAGACTCAATAAATAAATCTTTATATTACCCAAATTATAATCTAACCCTTATAAACCGGTGATATTGGATTTCATCACAACCCTAGATAACTAACTTAGTTATGAAACATAGCTAGGGCTGGTAAAAACTTAAAAGTAAAAGCCATAAAATAAAAGTGCTGAAAAGTAATTGCGGTAAAGTAAAAGCTTAAAAGTAAAATAAAATAAAAATGCTAAGGTAAAATGAATTATTTTTACAACTACTAATTTAGATAATCTCCCAGAAAATAATATATAAACTTGTGATTATTACCAACCGACCAATCTAGCGGTATTCTGATTAAGTCAAATTAGTCCAACCAGCCATAAAGGCGGAACCAAAGTTAAATTTATCAACCGACCAATCTGGCGGTATCCTTTCTTAATCAGGTTTAACCAATTTAAATTGATTTACCAACCGACAATATAGCGTTATCCCTTTTTAAGTCAAATTTTAAATAGTAAATATATTATTTTTAAGGGAGATTAATCTAAATAGCAATAGTAAAAGAATTACCTTTCACCCTAGCATAGGGAAGTTACCTCCTCATAGTGAATAGTAAAAACTGTAAAATAAAGAAAGTAAATTATTATTATTACAGAACGTAAAAAATTACAAAACTAAATTAAAAGAAACTTAGAGAGAGAAGCACTCCCTAATTACATAGAAGAAGTGAGAGAGAATGGTACACTGAAATCTGAAATTTCGAACTCTATTTATAGGCAAAAAATTCAGTTTCCAGCGTCGCGACGCTGAAGGTCCCGGCGTCGCGACGCTGGAACAGTGAGACGTGGCACAAGGACAGCTTGACACGTAGTGATTCGGATAAGAGGATAAGGTCGACACGTGTCATGGCGGCTAAGACTCAATTATTATGATGATGTCATTGATGACGTGGCGCTGACGTGGCAAGGCGACTGAGACCAATTTTCGGCACCATAAGATTGCGACACGTGTCGCTCTGTGATGGCTGATGATGACGTGGCGCGTTGACTCGGTGACTTGCTGACGTGGATGATGATGTGGCATGACATGTGGCAAAGTTGACTCGTTGACCGATGACGTGGCGCTGACATAGGATGACACGTGGCACACGTGGCAATCGTGAGTGTCGGCACCGTAGGATGATGACACGTGGCACGACGCACATTAGCAGAGTCGGTTGTGATGGTGACACGTGGCACGACGCATTTTAGCAAAGTCAAACTTCTCAAATTGTTGACCGTTGACTTGGCGCACGTTAGCAGATTCGGCGCACGCTGGGCGTCGCGCCGCTGAAGGTACGGGAGTCGCGACGCGCAAAAGACCAAAATATCCCTGCTGACGTATTTTTGTCTGGTTTTGCCCCAAATTACCTCCAGTGCTTTCCAAACTTTATTTATCTGCAAAATAACAACAAAACACATCAAAACGTTCATAAATCTCGAGAAACAATACAAAAAATTAGGTCAAATGAGTGAGAAATAGTGATATAAATACCACTCATCACACCCCCAAACCTAACATTTTGCTAGTCCTCGAGCAAAACATAGAATAAAATAACATGATAAAATTTAACTAAGCCACTTTCGTAGGGATCACGGTTGCATTTAGCGTATGCAACAAGCCTTTAAACCCCTAGGTGTCCTAGTGGACGAGTGTAGTCTCGTGAGGGTTTACATCAATGATACCCACAAACATTTTACAAAAGTAAAAATGTAGTAAAACTAATGCACACAAAAAAAAAAAGACAAGCGAAAAGAGAATAAAAAAAATTAGTGACTAATCAGGTGAAACTTCTACTACAAGTTACTAGTTGTTTTGTTTCTTTCTAAATTACAGAATAAGTAAATTCTCCGATTATATTTACCATTCTTCATATACACAGCAAACAAAATATTAACAACTTTTTTTTGCCCACAACAGTCATAAGTGCAGTTGATAAGAGAGTAATATCTTTGTCCTAAAGTTCTATCAGATTTCACACCTTTTTGTAGCAATGGAATAATTTTTCTGATTTTTCTGATTTTTTCTTTGATTTTTTTTCTCTATTTTTTATTTATACAATACCTTCCGTCTATGTAGCGAGCTTTGGGTCGGTGGCTCCAAAACCAGTTGGCTTTAGGGCACCAGGTGTTAAGACACCCCTACGACTTAATTACTCAGACTTCAGATATATATATTTTTGCAGCATCTTTGATCCATGTAGCGAGCTTTGGGCCAGTGACTCCCAAACCAGTTGGTTTTAGGGCACTAGGTGTTAAAACCCTTACAGACTTAATAACTCGGATCTCAGACGTTTTTTTTTTTTTTTTTTTTTTTTTACTCCATCACTTTTTTGAGATGCTTCCTCCAATTAAACTAGAGAACTGAATATTACAAACTTTTCAATTTTAGCTCATGTCCGTATGTTACTATGCATACCTGCCAACTGAGCATATGAAGATCCATTTTAGTAGTTTAGCCGTTTTATGGAGAATTACGAATAAAATAATCAAAATGAAATAAACAAAATTAACTTGTTTCGAAATAAAGGTTTGAGATACGTCTCAGGAGTGGGAACTCCTTACTCAGCTACCTCTCACCAATTTCACCTTTTAGTCAAACAAAAACAAAAAAACACAAAATATTTTTGTAATTTTTGAAAATTTTTCAATTTTTTTATATTTTTCGAAAAATTTGAACTAAAAATAAAAACAACATACAACTAAAAACAAGATATTAATCAACTAATTTCCTCCCCCAAACCTAAATGAGACATTGTCCCCAATGTCTTAAACAGTAGAAGAAGAGTTTAGAAGATAATACCTGGTTTTCTACAGAAATTAAAGGTTAAGATCCAGATTAACCCTACGCCTCTTACCACGATCGTCCCCAGACCAATTTATCTTTGAAATGATAGGGTCAACTTGTGGTTCATAGGCTATGAGTTGGTCAATTAGATCCGGAGCGTTTCTAGCAGTAAAAAGGAGTTCTTTAAAGGTTTTGATATGAACCCATTTCTCCGGGCATCATCAAGAAACACACAAAGAAAATCATAAAACCATCAACGTTGTACAGCCCAATTGGTTTCTGGTGTATGTTCAGGTTCGCCCAAGATAGTACAATAAAAATTTCCTCCAATGTGCCCAAGCCACCTGGCAAAGCAATAAAAGCATCAGCACGGTTAATCATTTCTACAGTCGTTCAGACATACCTGGCACGATCAGTTCCTCTCCGTTTGATGGTTCAATAAGATTTGCCTCTGCCAAGGGTTTTGGGATGATTCCCAAAACGTGACTGCCTCCTTCTTGTACGGCTTTTGAAACGATCCCCATTAATCCAAGATTGCCTCCGCCATATATTAAGTGCATATTCCTTGCAGCTAAGACTCGACCCAATTCCTGTGCTGCTTCTATGTATTGTGGTTTAGTACCAACACTACTACCGCAAAACACACAAATGTTTTCAACTCGTCTTCTTGAAGTGGCTTCCATTTTTTCTTTCTCAACTCTGGATGACTTCAAAGGTGCAATGATGAGTTGAATTTATAATACCTGAAAAGGGTGAGTAAAAATAGCACAAGTATCTTCCAAAGGACGATTAGTAGCAAAATAGTAAAATAGATCGTGATAGTCAAAAAGGTCTGGATCCTGTCGGAGAAAACAAAAGAAACAACAAAACAAATCAATAATATTAGGAAAAGACAAAGAGATATAATATGTACAAAAATTTACAGCTTGATTAACGTCTATGCGTCAGGGACAAGCTTCCCATCCAATTTTCTTATAAATTGGCAAACAGGGTCTTTTTAGTCAGATTCCCAAGACTTAACTGTTGTCTTTCTTTTTGAAATTGTGTATGTAATCTGCGAAAGTTTATGTGAACATATCCACTGGGATGCGTCTCAAGAGTCGAAGATATATCATCTAAAGACTCCTTACTCAAGCCATCCCTAATGAATTTAATTTTGTCTTCGCGATTAACAGACACCATCCTAAAGAACGACAACGAGTATTGCAATTCCAACGTGCACATTTGTAACAAACACCCATTTGCTTAGCTCTTCGTTTCTTTGCATAGGTGCTTCTTCCAAAACCAGGCAGATGTGAAATAAAAGAGTCAGAAGACTCACCTGCCAATCGAACTCGTGCTTCAATTACCCAACGAATGTCATTGGGAACACCATGGATCGTCAGTAACCTCATCCGTTCCAAGCGAGCTTTGTAGACTTTCATTAGAGATTTTGAGGGAGAGAAGGAAATTGCTTGTGAAGATTTGCGAGAGCTTCTTCCATCTTGAAATGTCTTAATCTGCAAAACTAAACACACAAAATTAAATCACACCAAATCACAATATATACAAAAATTGCATGGGTTGCCTCCCTGCGCGAGCGCTAAGTTTAATCGTCGTCAGCTAGACGTGACTGCTCGAACGTTTATGCTGGATCTGAAAGTGTGACACTTTCTTTTTGTCGCTCAAATGATTCTCCCCAGTAGTGCTTGACACGCTGACTGTTAACTTTGAATGTGTTGTTGGTATTGGGATCCAGTAACTCAACAGCTCCATATGGTAAAACCTGAGTGATCACAAATGGTCCAGACCACCTAGATTTCAACTTTCCAGGGAAAAGTTTCAACCTCGAGTTGTACAACAACACCTGCTGCCTTGGTTCCAACTGTCTGTGCACTATTTTTCGGTCATGCCATTTTTTTGTCTTTTCCTTGTACAATTTGGCATTCTCATAAGCCTGTAGGCGAAATTCCTCCAATTCATTGAGTTGGTGAAGTCTTTTCTCTCCTGCAGCTTGTGAATCAAGATTCAACTTCTTCAGTGCCCAGTACGCCTTGTGTTCAAGCTCAACTGGCAGATGGCATGCTTTCCCAAACACCAATCGATATGGGGACATACCAATGGGTGTCTTGTAAGCTGTTCGGTAGGCCCATAATGCATCATCTAGTTTTGTAGACCAGTCCCTCCTTGTTGATCCAACGGTTCTTTCTAGGATTCTTTTGATCTCCCTGTTTGAAACCTCAACCTGTCCATTTGACTGTGGATGGTAAGCTGTGGCAATCTTGTGAGTAACTCCGTATTTGGATAGGAGTGCATCAAAGTATCTGTTGCAGAAATGTGAGCCACCATCGCTGATATTGCCCGAGGTGTTCCGAACGAGTGAAAATGTTCTTTTTCAGGAATTTGATCACCACTTTTGAATCATTGGATGGTAGTGCAATTGCTTCAACCCATTTGGAGACGTAGTCTACAGCAACCAGGATGTACAGGTTTCCAAATGATGGAACAAAGGGTCCCATGAAATCAATACCCACACATCGAATATTTCCACTTCCAGAATGTTTTGCAACGGTCCTTCGTTTCTCCTCGAAATATTCCCGTTCTCTGGCACCTGTCACATTGAAAAGCAAAAAGATAAGCATCTTTAAAAAGTGTGGGCCAGAACAAACCTGATTGAAGGACTTTGGCTGCAGTTTTGTTTCCGCTGAAGTGTCCGCCGTATGGTGATGAATGACAGTGTTGCAAAACACTGTTGACCTCCTCCTGTGGAACACACGTCTCAGTAATTGATCAGCACAGCGTTAAACAGGTACGGTTCATCCCAGACATAGTGCTTGACTTCTTTGAAGAACTTCTTTCGTTGCTGAGTTGTCCATTCCAACGGCCATTTTCCTGACACAATGTAGTTGACATAGTCAGCATACCAAGGGACTTCCTGTTGTTTCATGGCAAACAGCTGTTCATCTGGAAAAGTTTCTTTTTGATTGATAATTCTTTGCCAGCTGTTTCTCCATTCTCGAGCCTCGATAAGTGATCTGCCACCTGGTTTTCTGTCCTTTCCTGTCTCGAATCTCCACGTCAAATTCTTGCAAAAGAAGTATCCAACGGATCAATCTGGGTTTGGCATCTTTCTTTGTGATCAGATATTTGATTGCTGAATGATCTGTGTAGACCACCACTTTGGGACCCCAGCAGATAGGAGCGGAATTTGTCAAAAGCGTACACAACTGCTAGCAACTCCTTTTCAGTGGTTGTGTAGTTGAGTTGAGCTTCATTCAGAGTTCTGCTGGAGTAGTAAATGGTGTGGAAAATCTTTGCTTTGCGTTGTCCCAAAACTGCACCTACAGCAAAATCACTAGCATCACACATTACCTCGAATGGAAGGGTCCAATCTGGTGCTACAATGATGGGGGCAGAAACCAGCTTCTGTTTTAAGATCTCAAAGCTTCCTGGCATTCTTTGGTGAAGTTGAAAGGCACATCCTTTTCCAGAAGATTGCAAAGAGGTTTTGCAATCTTGGAAAAGTCTTTGATAAATCTCCTGTAAAAACCTGCATGTCCAAGAAAACTCCGAATCCCTTTGACAGATGTTGGTGGAGGTAGTTTCTCAATTGTCTCGATTTTTGCTTTGTCTACCTCGATTCCCTTTGTGAGATCCGGTGTCCAAGAACAATGCCTTCCTGTACCATGAAATGGCATTTCTCCCAGTTGAGTACCAGGTTTGTATCTTCGCACCTTTGTAATACCTGTTCCAAATTTTGCAAACAATGGTCAAAAGAATCTCCAAACACAGAAAAATCATCCATAAAACCTCCATACTCTGCTCCAGCATGTCTGAGAAGATGGCCATCATGCAACGCTGAAAAGTGGCAGGGGCATTACATAATCCAAATGGCATCCTGCGGAAAGCAAAAGTACCATAGGGACATGTAAATGTAGTTTTCTCCTGGTCTTCTGTGCGATGGCAATCTGATTGTACCCTGAATATCCGTCAAGAAAGCAATAGAACTCATGTCCCGCCAGTCTGTCTAACATCTGGTCAATGAATGGTAGCGGAAAATGGTCATTTCTCGTGGTTTTGTTCAGCTTCCTGTAGTCCATGCATACTCTCCACCCAGTCACCGTTCTTGTTGGAATCAGCTCGTTCTTTTCATTGGTGACAACAGTAATTCCTCCTTTCTTTGGTACACACTGCATAGGACTTACCCAAGTGCTATCTGAGATGGGGTAAATGATGCCAGCATCCAACCATTTGATGATTTCTTTCTTCACGACTTCCTTCATGATTGGATTGAGTCTCCGTTGATGCTCCACTGTGGGTTTGTATTCATCATTCATCAGGATCTTGTGCATGCAAAATGATGGACTAATGCCTCGAATGTCTGCTATAGTCCAGCCAATGGCTCTTTTGTGCTCTCGTAACACTCTCAGTAGCTTTTTCTTCCTGCTCCAATGTTAGTGAAGAAGAAATAATAACAGGTAATTCAGAAGAGTTTCCAAGAAATGCATACCTGAGATGGCTCGGAAGTAACTTTAGTTCCAGCTGTGGTGGTTCTTCAATCGAAGGCTTGATTCGATCTTTCTTTGGCAGTTCCAAGCTTTCAACTGGTGGTGTTGCTTTGAATCGGAATGGTTTGTCAAGGTAGTTGATACATTCCAAGATTTCAGCATCTAGCTCGCTGTCAGTCATGTTGGTGATGCAAGCTTCAAGTGTATCTGTGGGATTTGGCTCAGTATTCTGAACATACTATCAACAACATCAACTCTGAAGCATTCTTCTTCTTCCTTTTCATCGCTCGGGAATTTCATGGCTTTGAAAACATTAAAGGTCACTTCTTGGTCCTGCACTTTCATGGTTAGTTCTCCTTTTTGCACATCAATCACAGTTTTACCTGTAGCCAAAAATGGTCTCCCAAGAATGATAGGTACTTCTTTGTCTTCTTCCATGTCAAGGATGATGAAATCTGCTGGAGGATGAGTTTGTCAACTTTGACCAGCACATTTTCCACGACTCCTCTCGGAAATGCGAGTGTTCGATCAGCAAGTTGCAAAGATACTGAGGTAGGCATTGCTTCTCCAATTTGCAGTTTCCTGTAAATAGAAAAAGGCATCAAGTTAACACTAGCACCTAAATCACATAAAGCCTTACCGATGTAATGTTCTCCAATGGTGCATGGTACAGTGAAACTGCCAGGATCTTTCAACTTCGGGGGAAGTTTCCTCTGAATGATGGCGCTGCATTCTTCCGTTAAAGCTACTGTCTCGTAATCTCCCAATCTCCGTTTTCGTGAAAGAATGTCTTTCATGAATTTTACATAGCTGGGCATTTGTTCCAATGCTTCTGCAAATGGTATGTTAATGTGCAGCTTTTTGAAAATCTCCAAGAAACGAGCAAACTGCTTGTCCAGTTTGTTTTTCTGAAGACGCTGAGGAAAAGTGGAGTGGAGTGATTTGTTCTGGTTCTTTTTCCTTTGCTTCTTTTTCCTCCATCTGTTTCTCGGCTTCTTTTGGAACTTCTTCTTGGGACATCTGATTCCAACATCTTTGTTGATTTCAGTACCACTCTTTAAGGTAATGGCTTGACATTGCTCCTTCCCTCGGTTCCTTGGATTTGGTTCTGTGTTGCTGGAAGATTACCTGGTGGTCTGTAACTCTGAGCATTGGCCAGTTGTCCGATTTGATTCTCCAGTGCTTTGATGGAAGCTGATTGGCTCTGAATCATAGCTTCATATCTTTTTAATTGAGCTAGCATCTCTGCCATTACTGGTTCATTTGTCTGCTCCTGGCCTTTGTTCTGTTGCTGGAATCCAGGTGGTGGATAGTTCTTTTGCCCTGAATTGTTGCTCCATGAAAAATTAGGATGATTCCTCCACCCTGGGTTGTAGGTGTTGGAATATGGATTGTTCCCCTGTCTGTTGAAATTGTTGACATAATTCACCGTCTCTTCAAGTTGGTTTGGTTCTGGTGCTCCTCCATATGGTGAACTTGTGGATCCAGTGGTAAGAGTCTCCATGAATTTGCATATCTGATCCAGCTTGGTGTTGACTGCTGTATTGGCTCCAACTTCATAAATTCCTGCAATTCTTTGAATCATGCTCCTTTCTGTTGGCCACAAGGAATTGTTGTTGGCCATTTCTTCGATTAGGTCCCAGGCTTGATCTTCTCCTTTTGCCATTAAAGCTCCTCCAGCAGCAGCATCGATTGTGGTTCTCATCAGTCCAGAAAGTCCATTATAGAAAGTTTGGACTTGAAGCCATTTTGGAATCTCATGGTGAGGACATTTCCGGAGCAAATCTTTGTACCTTTCCCAAGCTTCGTAGAGAGATTCTGAATCTTGTTGCACAAAGGATGTGATGTCATTCCTCTCACTTTTGCAGTTCTGGCTGGTGGAAAGTACTTTGCAAAGGAATTTGTGGCTAGAGTGTTCCAAGTTGTGATAGAACCTGCTGGTAATGAATGTAGCCATGCTTTTGCTCTGTCTTCAAGGAGTATGGAAAAACCCGAAGTCTCATTGCTTCTTCTGATGCTCGGTTGTAATTGAAAGTGCCGCAAACTTCCAGGAAGTTGCTGATGTGGGCATTAGGATCTTCAGTTGCATTTCCTCCAAACTGAACTGTCTGCTGAATCATCTGAATGCAAGTTTTGATGTCACCCGCATTTGCTGGTAGGGAGGAAGTACAATACAGGAAATGAGTCCGTCAACCACCGGAATGGTTCTGTCTCGAATGGGAATTGGTGGTGGTGCAACCTCCAAAGGTTCAGGTTCCATGTTGACTAAGCTTCTTCTTGGCCTTCTCGCCTTTCCCTTCTCAACTGTCTGATGGTTCTTTCAATTTCTGGGTCAAGCGGTCGGAGTTCAAAGCTTCTGGTTCGTCTCATGTAGTTTCTGAAACCTGAAACACAAGAAAACAAAATAATAAGTAAAAAGAAATTAGATACAAGTAAAGGTATCTAACCCTTAAACTAATAGTAAAAGATAAATAAGTCCCCGGCAACGGCGCCAAAAACTTGACCGGCGTAAACACACACGTATAACGCAAGCGTACGTATCGTTCAAGTAGTATAAAAAGTATCGATCCCACGAGGACTTAAACCTTATCTATTAATTTTATGAGGTCAAATGATTACTAGTATCTAACAGGTTGTTTATTGATTTGAAATGGCGACGATTCTAAATTTAAAGACAAGTAAATAAATTGTTCGAAGGTAGATTTTAAGAAAATTCAATATTAAAAACTATCTAGGGTTGTGATTTATTCCAATATTATTAAAGATGAGTGGTTATCTTATAGTTGGGTAATATATTGATTTATTAACCTGGAACACTAAATTATGTAAACCTCTTCCGATGGTCAATTACAAATACCTAGTATAATCCAATTGAACCATATGTCTATGTCAACCAAATTACCTAGATTCATTAAGATTAAGTTCCAATTATGGCTACCCCCGCCCGACAGGTATATTCCTATCCTGTAAGGAAATCTATTAAAGGGTTATCTATCCTCAAGGAAGATCGTGGGCTATTGAGTCTAAGGTCTTAAACTTAAAATCCCTATGTCTAGTTCATTTTAAGTTTACCTAATCAATTTAATTAATGGCCAGTTAATTAAAAGCATTAAGATTAAGACTCAATAAATAAATCTTTATATTACCCAAATTATAATCTAACCCTTATAAACCGGTGATATTGGATTTCATCACAACCCTAGATAACTAACTTAGTTATGACACATAGCTAGGGCTGGTAAAAACTTAAAGTAAAAGCCATAAAATAAAGTGCTGAAAAGTAATTGCGGTAAAGTAAAAGCTTAAAAGTAAAATAAAATAAAAATGCTAAGGTAAAAGGAATTATTTTTACTACTACTAATTTAGATATCTCCCAGAAAATAATATATAAACTTGTGATTATTTACCAACCGACCAATCTGGCGGTATCCTGATTAAGTCAAATTAAGTCCAACCAGCCATAAAGGCGGAACCAAAGTTTAATTTATCAACCGACCACAAATCTGGCGGTATCCTTTCTTAATCAGGTTTAACCAATTTAAATTGATTTACCAACCGACCAATATAGCGGTATCCTTTTTTAAGTCAAATTTTAAATAGTAAATATATTATTTTTAAGGGAGATTAATCTAAATAGCAATAGTAAAAGAATTACCTTTCACCCTAGCATAGGGAAGTTACCTCCTCATAGTGAATAGTAAAAACTGTAAAATAAAGAAAGTAAATTATTATTATTACAGAACGTAAAAAATTACAAACTAAATTTAAAAGAAACTTAGAGAGAGAAGACTCCCTAATTACATAGAAGAATGAGAGAGAATGGTACACTGAAATCTGAAATTTCGAGCTCTATTTATAGGCAAAAAATTCGGTTTCCAGCGTCACGACGATAAGTCCCGGCGTCGCGACGCTGGAACAGTGAACGTGGCACAAGGACAGCTTGACACGTAGTGATTCGGATAAGAGGATAAGGTCGACACGTGTCATGGCGGCTAAGACTCAATTATTATGCTGACGTCATTGATGACGTGGCGCTGACGTGGCAATGCGGCTGAGACCATTGTCGGCACCATAAGATTGCGCGACACGTGTCGCTCTGTGATTGGCTGATGATGACGTGGCGCGTTGACTCTCGATTGACTTGCTGACGTGGATGATGATGTGGCATGACATGTGGCAAAGTTGCTCATGACCGATGACGTGGCGTGACATAGGATGACACGTGGCACACGTGGAATCGTGAGTGTCGCACCGTAGGATGATGACACGTGGCACGACGCACATTAGCAGAGTCGGTTGTGATGGTGACACGTGGCATGACGCATTTTAGCAAAGTCAAACTTCTCAAATTGTTGACGTTGACTTGGCGCACGTTACCAGATTCGGCGCACGCTGGCGTCGCGCCGCTGAAGTACGGAGTCGCGATGCGCAAAAGACCAAAATATATCCTTGCTGACGTATTTTTTTCCGGTTTTTGCCCCAAATTGCCTCCAGTGCTTTCCAAACTTTATTTATCTGCAAAATAACAACAAAACACTTCAAAACGTTTATAAATCTCGAGAAACAATACAAAACATTAGGTCAAATGAGTGAGAAATAGTGATATAAATACCACTCATCAATCTTCTCATTTTGCCATTAAAGCACCTCCAACAGCAGCATCAATTGTGGTTCTCATTATTCCAGAAAGTCCATTGTAGAAGGTTTGCACTTGTATCCACTTTGCAATTTCATGGTGAGGACATTTCCGAAGTAAATCCTAGAATCTTTCCAAAGCTTCGCAGAGGGATTCTGAATCTTATTGCATAAATGATGTAATGTCATTCCTCAACTTTGCAGTTCTGGATGGTGGAAAGTACTTTGCAAGGAATTTGGTGGCTAGAGTGTTCCAAGTTATGATGGAACCTGCTGGTAGAGAATGTAGCCAAGCTTTGGCTCTGTCTTTCAAGGAATATGGAAAAACTCGCAGTCTCATTGCTTTTTCAGCAGCTCGGTTGTAATTGAAAGTACCGCAAACTTCCAGGAAGTTGCTGATATGGGCATTAGGATCTTCACTTGCATTCCCCGCGAACTGAACTGACTGCTGAATCATCTGAATGCATGTTTTGATGTCACACACATATGCTGGTGGTGCAACTTCTAACGATTCAGGTTCCATATTAACGATTGCTTCTTGGCCTTCTCGCCTTTCCCTTCTTAACTGTCTGATGGTTCTTCCAATTTTTGGGTCAAGCGGTCGGACTTCAAAGCTTCTGGTTCGTCTTATGTAGTGTCTGAGAACCTGAAACACAAGAAAACAAAAATAATAAGTAAAATAAAATTAGATACAAGTAAAGGTATCTAACCATAAAACTAATAGTGAAAGATAAATAAGTCCCCGGCAACGGCACCAAAAACTTGACCGGTGTTTTCACAGGCGTATAATGCAAGCGCACATATCGTTCAAGTAGTATAAAAAATATCGATCCCACGAGGACTTAAAATCTTTTGTTATCGATTTATGAAGTCAAATTTTACGAGTATCTAATGGATTGATTGTTTATTTGAATGTTGATTTTAAATTTAAAACAAGTAAATAAAATTGCTTGAAAGTAGTTTTTAAGAAGATTCAATTTTAAAACTATCCAGGGTTGTGAATCCTTCCAATATCTTTTTTAACAGATTAAGTAGTTATCTTACGGTTGTGTAATATATTGGTTTATTAACCTGGAACACGGAATTATGTAAAAGCCTCTTCCGAAGGTCAGATACAAATACCCAGTATAACCCAATTAATCATATCCTATGTTAACCAAGTTATCTGAATTCATTAAGATTAAGTTCCAATTATGGTTACCCCAGCCCGACAGGTATATTCCTATCCTGTAAGGAAATCTATTAAAGGGTTATCTATCCTCAAGGAAGATCGTGGGCTATTGAGTCTAAGGTCTTTAACCTAAATCTATTTTCCCCAAGTTCATTTTAAGTTTACCCGGTTCAATTTATTAATGGCCAGTTAATAAAAAGTATTAGGATTAAGGCTCAATATATAGCCTTTATATTACCCAAACCGTATTTTAACCCCTTATAAACCGGTGATATTGGACTTCATCACAACCCCAGATAACTAGCTTAGTTACGACACATATTTACGAGTAGTAAAAACTTAAATAAAATAAAAGACATAAAGTAAAATGCTGAAAAGTAAATTGCTGAAAATTAAATGACGGAAAGTAAATGCTGAAATTAAATACTGAAAATTAAATGCTGAAAAGTAAATGCTGAAAGTAAATGGCTGAAAAGTAATGCTGAAAGTAAATGCTGAAATTAAATACTGAAAATTAATGCTGAAAAGTAAATGCTGAAAGTAAATTACTGAAAAGTAAATGCTGAAAGTAAATGGCTGAAAAGTAAATGCTGAAAGTAAATTGCTGAAAAGTAAATAAAGTAAAAGTACAATAAAAAAAAATGCTGAGGTAAAAGGATCCACTTTTATTACTTTTATTTTAGATATCTCCCTTAATATAATATATTAACTTTGCATGATAATTACCAACCAGCCATATAGGCGGTATCCAGATTAAGTCAAATTAATAAATAATTACCAATCGACCAATATAGCGGTATCCTCGTTAAGTCAGGTTTTAACTAGTTTATATATTATAATTAAGGGAGATTAATCTAAATATTAGTAATAAAAGTTTTACCTTTTACCCCATCAAAGGGGAGTTACCACCTCATTACTGAAAAGTAAAAACTGAAAATTAAAGAAAGAAAGTATTGTGCGTAAAAGTAAATTGCGGAAAGTAAAAACTGAAAAGTAAAGAAATGAAAGTGCAAAAGCGGAAATTAATTACTGAAAGCTGTAAATAAATAAACAAGATACAATCTTCTTAATATTCTTAAGGAATTCCTTAGAAGAAAGTATGAATTTACAAAAGAAATGACTTGGTATTTATAGGTAAAATTTTGCCTCCATCAAATCATCCACCAAATCCATTATTAATTAATCCACTAATTGCTCCACTAATTGCTATCATTTTGGTGGGAGTTTGACTATTTTTATTTATTTATTTATTTGAAAATGACTTTAATAATTACACATAACACACTTCCGGATGTTTCATCAATTTCGGTCATGACATCTTCCGAATTTGAAATTATTTTGTTCTTCAAAGTTGTAGATCATTGAGTCTTCTTTAATCTGGAACTTGAATCAGCTGAATCCGATATCGGAGTAAAACGTTATGACCAAAATATTACAGATGCGTAAAACTGGAATTTCCAAAACTGTACTTCATTAAAACGCCCTTTCAAGTTTCCAATCTCCAAAATTAATATGTCAAGTCCAATTTTTGCCCTTATTTGACCCACATTTCATCCTAAATGATTTCATTGAGTCTCAATATTATTTTATCTGCAAACTAAACTAAAACACATCAAAATGTTCACCAAACCCGAGAAACTAAACAAAATATTAAGTAAAAGGGGCGGTAAATATTGATATATTATATTTTTCCGCTCATCAATTGCTAGGCCGGGTTCATCATGAACTACAATATGATGAACCAAGAAAAGACTCTTGGAGAGTTAATGGCGATTCTGAAAGAGGCAGAGCCAGAGCTTCAAAAAGGCAAGAAGCGCGGGGCGCATCTTACTTCGACATCCCAGAAGGCCAAGGCTTGGCCGAAGGCTTCTGGGGGTGTGAAGAAGAAAAAGAAAAAGGGCAAGGCTAAATCGTCAAAGTGTTCTCGGAAGACAAAAGACATATCCCAAGATGTCTGCCTACACTGTGGCAAATGAGGTCACTAGAAGCGTGACTGTCGTATGTACAAGGCGCACATGCAGGAAGTGAAGGCGTGCAAGGCTCCGGCTTCATGTATGTTTGTTATTGAAATAAACATGTCCACTACTGGTTTTAAAAATTGGATTTTTGATTCTGGATGTGGTAATCACATATGTACTGATGTGCAGGATCTGCAGATTAGCAGGAGTCTGGCTTCAGGCGAGATCGACCTACGAGTCGGAAACGGACGAGAGTCGCTATTTTGGCCGTTGGCACCTATGTTTTGAATCTGCCATCGGGGCATGTAATTACATTAGGTGACTGTTATTTTGTACCAAGTTTGACTAAAAACATAATCTCTATATCTATTTTTAACCCGATACGGGTATACCTTTGTATTCCGGAACACTGGTGTTTTGTATATAAAGATGATATTTTGATATGTACATCAGATGTTAATAATGGTCTTTATATTTTGAATATAAACGAATCTCAAACATATAACATGACAAACAAAAGGCTCAAATTGAGTAAAAGAGATGAAACTTATCTGTGGCATTGTCGTATGGGACACAGTAATAAGACTCGTATATCCACTCTTTCGAAGAATGAATACTTGGATGGATTTGATCCAAATTCATATGATGTCTGCGAATCCTGTTTATTAGGCAAAATGCCTAAAACACCTTTTAGTGGTAAGGGTGTACGTGCCACCGAGTGTTAGCCATCGTTCATAGTGATGTATGTGGGCCTATATCTAGCAAGGCTAGAGGTGGATATGAATACTTCATAACCTTTACAGATGATGCATCACATTAGGTTAGTGTATCTTATGAGACACAAGTCGAAAACTTTTGAAAAATTCAAAGAGTTTCGACACGAAGTAGAAAAATAGACCGGCAAAAGTATTAAAACATTACGATCGGACCGTGGTGGAGAATACTTAAGCAATGAGTTTCAAGATTACTTGAGAGAATATGGTATTCTTTCACAGTGGACTCCTCCCGGAACACCTCAATTAAACGGTATGTCCGAACAGAGAAACCGAACTTTGTTGGACATGGTAAGGTCAATGATGAGTCGTACTGAGCTACCAATTTCCTTCTGGGGATACGCATTAACAGTGCAATACTTATTTTGAATAAGGTTCTGTCAAAGTCTGTTGGACAGTCTTCATATGAAATATGGACATGAAAGAAATCAGGTTTCTCATTCCTGAAGATTTGAGGATGCTGGGCATATGTTAAATGTTTGGATGGTATCAAACCAGAACCCAAATTGGATAAGTGCCTATTTATAGGTTATCATAGGGAAACCAAAGAATATAACTTCTACAACCCACAAGATAACAAAATATTTGTTGCTCTTCATGCAGTTTTCCTCGAAAAGGAATTCATAGATGCAGTGATAAGTGGGAGGAAAGTAGAACTCGAAGAAAATCGGAGTGATACTGTTCCTGGCACTGACCCCCTCACGGAACACGAAAAGTCCATCAGGGATGTGACTATTCCATAATCTTCTAATACACAAGAACCACGTAGGTCAGAGAGAGTCAGAAAACAACCTGAGAGGTATGGGTTTCTGATCTCACCTCATGTAGATATTAATCTTATTGAGGAAGATGAACCGGCTACGTATGAGGAAGTGATACAAAGTATCGACTCCGCTTTATGGCAAGATGCCATGAAGTCCGAAATGGATTCCATGTATACCAACCAAGTTTGGACACTAGTTGATGCACCAGAAGGCATGAAGCCTATTGGTTGTAAATGGGTTTTCAAGAGGAAGACTGACATGGAAGGCAACATACAAAAATACAACGCTAGGCTTGTAGCGAAAGGGTATCATCAACGACATGGTGTCGATTACGATGAAACTTTTTCACCTGTTGCCATTATGAATACATTTCGATAATGCTTGCTATTACTGCATATTTCGATTATGAAATATGGCAGATGGACGTCAAAACCGCTTTCCTTAATGAAAACCTTTTGGAGGATGTTTATATGCAACAGCCTAACGGTTTTATCGTGCCAAAATATGCAAACAAGGTTTGCAAGTTAAATCGATCCATTTATGGATTGAAGCAAGCATCGCGTTCTTGGAACCAACGTTTTGATGAGATCATAAAATAATATGATTTCATTAAAACAAAGATGATTCTTGTGTATATAAGAAGGTTAGTGAGAGCACACTAGTATTCATTGTCCAATACATTGATGATGTATTGCTTCTTGGCAATGACATTCCCATACTACAATCGGTGAAAGCTTGGCTTTCATTAAAATTCTCCATGAAAGACCTGAGAGAAGCAGTCTTTATTCTGGGAATAAAGATCTAAAGAGACAGATCTAGAAAGCTGATTGGACTCTCCCAGAGCTCGTATATTGACAAAGTGTTGAAGAGATTCAACATGGATCAGTCCAAGAGGGGGCTGCTTCCGGTGTCACATGGCGTCTCTCTATCTAAGGATATGTGTCCTAAAACTCAAGATGAGAGATATGTAATGATTCAAATCCCATATGCTTCAGCAGTCGGATCAATCATGTACGCCATGATATGTACGCGACCTAATGTCTCGTATACTTTGAGCATGTGTAGTCGCTATGAGGCCGATCCAGGTGATGGTCACTAGATTGCTGTAAAGAACATCATTAAGTATCTTAGACGAACTAAGGATGCTTTCTTAGTCTATGGGGATGGAGAACTTGAGGTGACTGGGTTTGCAGATGCAAGTTTCCAAATCGATAAAGACGATTGTAAGTCGCAATCGGGGTACATATTTTGTTTGAACAACAGAGCAGTGAGCTGGAAATCTTCCAAGCAAGATACAGTTGCCGATTAAAAAATAGAAGCGAAATATATTGTTGCAGCTGAGGCAGCAAAAGAAGTAGTTTGGATCCGTAAATTTCTAATTGGATTAGGAGTAGTTCCGTTAGCAGCTGAGCCCGTACCTTTGTATTGTGACAATAACGGGGCTATAGCACAGGCTAAGGAACCGCGAACTCATCAACGATCCAAGCATGTACTTCGATGATTTCATCTGATTCGTGAGATCATACATCAGGGCGATGTGAAGATCGAGAAGATCACATCAGATGACAACATTACAGATCCGCTGACGAAAGCTATTTCTCAGTAAAAGTTTGAGCGACATGTACATAGTTGAGGTGTTAGATACTTGAGTGATTGGCTGTGAGCCAAGTGGGAGATTGTTGGACAATTATGACCCATAATATCCCTATTTGTAAAAGACATGGTGTTTTTGTACAAATTAACTATGTGACAAAGGAAATTGCTATTTTATCATTATGTAATTGGATTAC
Source organism: Zanthoxylum bungeanum (assembly GCA_019454045.1). NCBI lineage: Eukaryota > Viridiplantae > Streptophyta > Magnoliopsida > Sapindales > Rutaceae > Zanthoxylum > Zanthoxylum bungeanum. The sequence goes on along the minus strand of SKCR01037020.1, from coordinate 117,258 downwards.
TTGGATTATTAATGATAAAAGTCCTTATGGTTAATCAGATTAATAAGATATGAGACAGTATTAATCCGCGAACAGTTTAATCATTAAATATCCCTAGTCGTAGTATTATCGAGACTGAACATCGATAATGCGGAATAGACTAGTATTACACTTGTGCACGTTATGGAAGCTTAACGTCATATTTCTCATATATTTAAGTATTGGATACTTATGCAAGTCTGATAAGAGGTTCTGTTAGCCGTTGGACCAGGAACAACTTTGCTCTAGATAGACCCCTCGGAATCCCATTGGTAGTATGATTATGTGTCTATGGGAATCTGAATCAGGGTAGGTGTATGTGATCTTTAACATGAGACTTGCATCACTAATACTTGCGACAATCAGTTTGCTTTGGTTTTGGTCATCCGGAGCTTTAACAGGTTCTTTGTATGCCTCTGCTGGGTTTACTGAGAATCGTAGTGTATTGGGTGTGATGTCAAGATGAGAGTATCACTTCAGTCATATGAAGATGATGATCACACATGATACATAACTAGTACTCTTAAATACTGTAGCTATCAAGATAGTATGACTAGGTCTTGATTATTCGATTACAGAGTCTAGTTGCTAGTGATCCGATATATGCTTCATACGGGGCAGACACAGCGCCAGCCCTAGGCCTAGCATGTGACATTCGATACTGGATCGAATTACGCAATACTTTGTATACTGCGTCTGATACAAATTACATATTCCTCGTTGAATATTTCTAGAGAATTGGGTAGGCACGGTGCCTTGCTAGAAGCCAACCATGTCTTGTAAATCGGTGAGAACGTGGTACGAGGTACGCACGTGTTCGAATTGTCCGATGACCGTATTTACTGCCAACATATCCAGGAATCTCTTGGGTCGCTTCCCAAAGATTCACCAATGACATATGACTCGAATAAAATTAATCTAGGATTAATTATGAGAGAGAAAATTAATCTTGGATTAATCACGGCAAGAATTTATCTAGGATTTAATTCGTCTAGAAGAGAGAATGCGATTAATTTGAAATTAATCGGTAAAATAAATTAATAGTGAAATTTGATTTTTCTATTTAATTATTTATTTTGGGCTAAAATAATATATCAGATATATTAATTGAAATGGATTTCAATACGAATTAAAATTGGATTTTAATTCAAGCGAACAAATTATTTGGAATTCATTCATAAGCGATATCGCAGTAATTTTGCGAGAATAATTATTTAATTAATTGGATTTAATTATTTAGCGACGGAAAATTTCTTTTAATCAGATTAAACGACCCGGGCCCAAAGTTGTTGTGTAAGCCAACTTAAATTTTGAATTTAAAGTGTGAGACCTACTTTACTCATCTCACTTGTCACAAAAGATGATGGAAGTGGTTGGCAATATTATTGAACTCTTTAAGCACACACACAAACCAAGTAAACCATTACTATTCACTCATTCTCTCATTACCTGTCTTGGCCGAATTTCTCTCTACTTGGTAGGGAAAATTTTGCTTCATTTTTTTATCAAAGCTAGCACTTTGGGAGTCTAGTGAGGTGTTAGGGAAACTACCCAAGAGTTTAGAACTCAACAAAGCTTGAGCTTAATCATCCATTTGTGGAAATTTCGATTTTCCCCAACTATCAATGTAAGTATTCCGCAACTTCTTGATAATAATTCACACGAATCATGTTTAGAGATCCTTGGCATTCTTAGAGACACTAACAGGGAATCCCTCAACACCTTAGTATGGAAAGGAAATCTTGACACAATAGGGAATAGAAAGAGAGAGTGACGGCCATAATGAAGAGAGAATAAGAGAAAAACCTAGGAGGCACAACTATAAAAATGGGACCAAACCATCAAGGTAGGGGGTCTCACTTTTTCTCAACACTGACACACACGCAATCACAAATCAAAACCTAGACTCTCTTTCTAGGCAACACACTCACGACCTCAACAAAACCAACCTCCAAACTTCTTCTTTCTTATTCTGCTTCCCGAACAACAAAACCCTAAGCCAATGAACTGCCCACCACCACCAACCACCAAAAAATTGAGAGTAAAGAAACAATAGCCAACCCCAAGATATAACCAAAACCGAAGCAAAGAAACAACAAACAACCACCAAAATATAACCAAAAATTGAGAGCAAAGAAACAGCAAGAACCACCAAAAACAAAAAAAAAAAAATCGAGAGCCAAGAAACAACAAGCAACCAGCGAAGCCTCACCAAAATCGTGAAACCAGAATAAAAAACATCGTGAAAAATAGTCCCAAAACAGCAGCAAAAATAACCCAAAACAGTCCCTAAACAACCACCAAAACCAGCAGCAAAAATAACCCAAAACAGTCCCATAAATCACCAAAAACAGCAGCCAAAACAAAACCAAAAAATAGCAGCCCAAACTACCAGCAAAATGTTGAAAACTAGAAGCATAAAACACGCGAAGCAGAAACAGTGACATAGTGAGCAGAAACTGCGAAACAGCAAACCAACAATCCTTCCGGCTACGGCTTAAGGTACTCTTCCAAGAAAGCGACTTAAAAGGTAAGACCTGAGGGCACCCTTTGTTAGACATTGTGTCCCATAGCGTCACTGTTTGTAAATGATATTGTATTATGTACAAAATTAACTATGTGATAATGAAATTGCCTTTTGCCGTTTTGTAATATTATTTACTTTGATTTATAAATGGCGAAAGTCCATATGATTAGTACTGGATTGAGATGATATGAGACAGTATCAATCCATAAAAGTTTAATCATTAAATATCCTAGTCGGAGTATTATCGAGATCAGACATCGATAATGCGGAATAGACTAGTATTGCGCTTGTGCACGTTGTGAGGGCACAACGGCATAGTTCTCATATATTTAAGTATTGATACTTATGCAAGTGCGATAGGAGGTTGTGTTTTACCGATGGTACGGAAAACAGCTTCGCTCTGGATAGACCCCCGGGAATCCCATTGGTAGTATGTCTAGGTGTCTATGGGAGGCCGCATCAGGGTAGGTGTATATGGTCTTAACCTGAGACTTACATCGCTAGTACTTGCGACAATCGGTAAACTTTGGTTTTGGTGGTTGGGGACCTTAACCGGTTCTGTGTACACCTCTTCTGGGTTTATCTCGAGAATCGTAGTGTACTGGATGTGATGTCAAGATGGAAGTATCGCTTCAGACATATGGAGGTGATGATCACGCAGGACACAGAACTAGTACTCTATAAAAGGTTGCAACCGTCGGGACAATATGACTAGGTCAGGATTTTCCGATTTAAAGAGACTAGTTGCTTGATGTCCAATATATGTTTCGTACGGGGCAGACACATCTCCAGCCCCAGGCCTAGCATGTGATCATCCGATACTGGATCGATGTACGCAATACTACGGTATACTACGCTTGATATAGATCTTATATTCCTATAAGAATATTTCTGGAGAATTGGGTAGGCATGGCGCTTTGCTAGAAGCCAACCTTGTCTTGTGAATCGGTAAGACGTAGTACGAGGTACGTGTGTGTTCGGATTATCCGACGACCGTATTTACTGCCAACATATCCGGAGATCTCTTGGGTCGCTTCCTGAAGATTCACCTATGATATTTGATTCGGACTTAATTAATCTTGGATTATTGCGGAGAAACTTTATCTCGGATAAAGTGCCTTATTTAGAGAGAGAGCGATTAATTTGGAATTAATCGATGAAATTATTATATTCGATATAATATCGAAATTCGATTTCGACGCGAAATTAAAATTAGATTTTAATTCGGGCATACGAGTTAATTTAGAATTAATTCGTTAGCGACGTAAACAATAATTTCGCTAGGCGCGATTATTTATTTAAATTCGATTTAATTAACGTCGCGACGTAAGCTTGGTATTTCGGAAATATCGAACCCGAACGCGTGAGTGCACGTGGGCCCACTTTCATTTGGAAACGTGTGGGGCCCACATGACACATGTCATTATATGTATTATTTTATTGATATGCATTGCATGGTGATAGTGTACAATACACTCAATTTATTGCATGGAATTTGAGTGTTTGACACTCTAAGCCATTGCATGGTTGGTGTCATAATTTTATTATTAATTTAATAAACATTATGGCATAAATATAAATTGATTTTTGGTAACAAATCAATAAAAAAAAACTCTCTTTTCTCTCTCACATTGCCGAAAACTGCATGCAGTTTTTTGTCTCCATCTTCTTCATTTTGGTTGTCAAAACTTGAAGATATTGAGGTTGTTTGGAACATCTACTCACATGCAAGGCTAGCACCTTACAAGGGATCAAAAGAGTGATAGGGAAACCATCATAGAGCTTGGAATACACAAAGCTTGGAGCTTTCCACCTCTTCTCATCTTGGCCGAATCATCCCAACCTTGGAGCTTCCATTTTGGTTTGATTTTCTTCATCACTAAAGCAATGTAAGTATGATTCCGCCATACTTCATCTTATATATATATTCATTGTTGTTTTCAATGCTTAATCTTTCCTTGGGACATATTATAGAAACCAACAATGGTATCATGGAGGCATGGTTAGCATGATACTTTAGGTTAAAATTTGGGATAAATTGATTGAAGCATGTTCTTGTGAAATTTGATTAATAAGTATGCTTGCATGTATATAGAATGATGTTTATTGAATCAATTTTATGAAAAATGCATTGGATGATTTTTCCCCAAAAATTTAACCTTGGCCGAATGGGTATGATAAAATTGATTGAAGCATGTTCTTATGAAATTTGATTAATAAGTATGCTTGCATGTATATAGAATGATATGGAATCAATTTTATGAAAAATGCATTGGATGATTTTTCCCCAAATTCATGCCTTGGCCGAATGTGTTGCTACTTGGAGTGGATTGGAATTTTTTTTGTGTTTAAGATCATTGGATGACTTAGAACGTATACGGGACGTAGATTAGTAATTCAATCGGATTGAAAAACAAATCGACACAAAAAACTCACCTTGGCCGAATGTACAAGGACATGAAAAGGAGTTGATTTTTTTTTGTTAAAATTAATGTTGGACATTTATTTTGAACAATACATGATTAATAAATTAAATGGGTATTTTTGAAATATTTGGTTTAATGTATTAATCTTGGTATTACACTTTAATTAATTGGACTTTAATGTTTGGAATATTAAAATTTAATTAATGGGCTTAATTGGTGAATTGGGCTTTTAATATTGTATTTGGGCATAATGGGCTTGGTGTCCAAGTAGATTTGGGCCAAAAGGATTGGATCCAATTTGGGCCTAAATCACTCCATTAAGTCCAAATATAATATAATGGGCTTTAATAATTTAATTGGGCCTTATGGGCTTAAAATTGGTTTTATGGCATTTAAGGGTGATTCCTTATTTGGGCTTGGTAATTGGGTTTGACCCACATTGACCAAAGCCCAAGCCTTAATAAATCAATTGAAAGCCCATTTGACTTGAATTAAATTAAACATTGGATGTTAGTTGGGCTTTGAGACCCAATAGAATTAGATTTAGAATCTAAGTCTTTAAAGCACATTAAAAGTGTAAACATTTAATTTGGAATTAAATAATTGAATTAGTATTGAATACGAATTGAATTAGATTTAATAAGTAGTTCGATATAATTCGCGAATTCGTACCTTATGTATTTTTCTCAATCGAGTTGGACTCGCGCAAAATCAAACCGTTGTTTGAACATTGGATGATCACTTAAACAAAGACTAATTAATTGGATTAGATTGGTTGTAAAAGCATGTCTTGTTTGAATATATATGTATGTGATGAATGAATAGTGTATATCGGATGGATATTAGAAGGGAAGGGTAATTTTAGAAATTATTGTAAATTTGGAATTTATAAATTGGACCTGCGTGTCCAGCCTTATCTCTTTATCTCTTTGTATTCTCTTCTCTCCTCACCTAATCCCCTCAATGTAAATGAGGTTTCTCTTATTGTATTATGTAATTGGGTAGAAGTAGAATAGTGCTAGCGGGGAGAGGAAAGGGAGTGATTTGTTCTAGGAACAAGTTGTTTATATATCCATCCGCATATCACTATTAATTTACTTTACGCGCTTTATGATGTTTTAGAAGCATGCTTAAGGGTGTATGATGATGAGACCTAACAAAGATAAATAAATTGGTTGCCAATTACGCGAAAATCCCTCAATTTATATTAAGCAAATATCCTTCCATTGAATGGTTCTTGTTCAAGATCCGAAGTTGGCATTGGTTTGTTTTTGACCAAAGTCAAGACCTTTGTCAATCAAGGATGTACTTGAATCATGAGAGTTTTGTTGCATATCGGTGTCTTGTCCAAATCGTGATTTTTATTGGCCAAAGTCAAGATCACTTTTTGTCCAATGACATTGATTACGAAACTTTCCTCGTCAATGGGTCCCGCTTAACTGGAATCATTAGGTTTGTTTTTGGCCAAAGCCAAGGCCTAGATGATTCGGAGGATAGGGTTAGGAAAATGTAATGGTTACATTGGCATTATACATATGTTTCGGACTTGGATGTCCACCTAACCGGATCTAGGAATTGGATGAGATCCAATTGATCATGGAGATCTACCTAAGTTAAATAGCATACATTTTTATTGGCCAAAGTCAAGGTTGTGTGTTTATTTAACGGGATCCTAGCCCACTAGGAAATTCGATTTCCCGAGTTCTCTACAGAGGGTTAGAAACTTGAAGAAAATAGTGGGAGGCTATTATTGAATTTGCAATTTCATTCAGATACTTAGCCTTACGCGTCTTTCAAAATTATTTCGTCAATATTTTAAATAATTAGTTGGACTAATATATTGTTATTTTACTTGTAACAGTTTGACTGTACCCATAACATCGTTGACTTTATAGTTGGACTATAGTTGTCAAGATGATTGGCAAAGGTAATATCCGCGACATAATCATGGGCGATAATGTCTTCAAAGGGACAAACTTTGCCGACTGGGAAATGAACCTCAAGATAGTGCTTGGGGCTGAGAGGATACTGTATACTATTCAGAGACCTCTCCCGCCTGAACCCACTGAGCCACTGGAGCTAGAGTTATGGAAGACTCATAGTGACGATTGTGACCAAGCTCAGTCAGTTATGCTAGCTGCAATGACCCAGCATTTCAGACGCCAGTACAGGGACTTGGATCCCTATAACATGATGGCAAGATTGCGTGATCTTCACCGCACCAATAAGCGGATGAAGAGGTACGAGCTAGTAAGGAAACTCTTCCGCTCCCGGATGACAGACGGCGCATCAGTTGAGGCCCACGGGACTCAAATGATCGCCGATATTGATGAGTTGGCCAATATGGGAATAGTCTTGGAGGCTGAGCTGACTATAGATATGATCTTGCAGTCACTTCCTGATACTTGGAAACAAATCATAATCAACTACAAGTTGATGGATACAGATGACACTCTTGGAGAGCTGTTATCCGTATTGAAGGAGTCCGAAAGGGAACTCCTAAAGGGGAGCAAGCGCGAGGCGCATTATGCATCGACCTCTCATGCGCCAAAGGCTAGGCCCAAGGCAATTGGAGGTGCGAGGAAGAAGAAGTTCAAGAACAAGGGCAAAGGCAAGTTGACAGTGGCTTCTAGGAAGCCAAAGGACAAATCTCGCGACATCTGCCTCAACTGCGGCAAGAGGGGTCACTGGAAACGTGACTGCCGAATGAGCATTGTGCAGAGGGAGGATATCAAGGCTGGCAAGGCTATCGCCTCTGGTATGTTTGTTATTGAGATAAATATGAATACTTCTAGTTTTAAAAATTGGATTTTTGATTCTGGTTGTGGTGCTCATATTTGTACTGATGTGCAGGATCTGCATGATAGCAGGGTGCTGGCGTCAGGGGAGATGGATCTACGGGTCGGAAACGGAACACCAGTTGCTGTTTTGGCCGTAGGGACTTTTGTTTTAGAACTGCCCTCAGGGCATGTACTTAAACTTTTGAACTGTTATTTTGCCTAGTTTAACTAGGAATATTATATCTGTATCCTTGTTAACCCAGCAGGGTTACACTTTTGTATTTAGAAACACTGGGTGTTATTTATATAAAAATGATGCAGAAATTTGCACAGCTGTTGCAAATAACGGTCTTTATATTTTGAATATAAATGAATCTCCTAAAATGACAAACAAAAGGCTCAAAAGAAGTAATCTAAAAGATGAAGCTTATATGTGGCATTGTCGTCTAGGACACATCAACAAGACTCGCATATCCACACTTTCGAAGAGTGGGTACTTGGACGAATTTGATCCCAATTCATATGACGTCTGCGAATCTTGTCTTTTAGGCAAAATGCCTAAATCACCTTTTAGCGGTAAAGGTGAACGTGCCACAGAATTGTTGGCTCTTGTTCATACTGATGTATGCGGGCCCATGTCTAGCCAGGCTAGAGGTGGATTTCACTACTTCGTAACCTTTACAGATGATGCATCTCGTTACGGTTATGTGTATCTTATGAGACACAAGTCGGAAACTTTTGAGAAATTCAAAGAGTTTCGACACGAAGTGGAGAAACAAACAGGGAAGAGTATTAAGACATTACGGTCAGACCGTGGTGGCGAATACTTAAGTTATGAGTTTCAAGATTACTTGAAAGAATATGGTATTCTTTCACAGTGGACTCCTCCTGGAACACCGCAATTAAACGGTGTGTCCGAACGGAGAAACCGCACCTTGTTGGACATGGTGAGGTCAATGATGAGTCGCACTGAGCTACCAATATCCTTCTGGGGATACGCATTAAACAGTGCTATACTTATTTTGAATAAGGTACCGTCGAAGTCTGTTGAACAGACTCCATATGAGATATGGACAGGAAGGAAACCAGGTTTCTCTTTCCTGAAGATTTGGGGATGCTGGGCATATGTTAAACGTTTGGAAGGTACCAAACTTGAACCCAAATCTGATAAATGCCTTTTTGTAGGATATCCTAGGGAAACCAAAGGATATTACTTCTATCACCCACAAGAGAACAAAGTATTTGTTGCTCTACAAGCATTTTCCTTGAGAAGGATTTTTAAATGCAGTGGTAAGTGGGAGGAAAGTAGAACTCGATGAAGATCGTAGTGATACTGTTCCTGGCAATGAATCAACGACGGAACAAGAACAGACCGTCCGGGATGAGTCTGTACCACAAACTTCACATACACAAGGACCGCGTAGGTCGGAGAGAGTCAGAACAGTACCTGAGAGGTATGGGTTCCTGATCTCACCTCATGTAGATATTAATCTTATTGAGGATAATGAACCGGCTACGTATGAGGAAGCGATACAAAATATCGATTCCGCTTTATGGCAAGATGCCATGAAGTCCGAGATGGATTCCATGTACGCCAACCAAGTTTGGACACTGGTTGATGCACCAGAAGGCATAAAGCCTATTGGATGCAGATGGATCTTCAAGAAGAAGACCGACATGGATGGCAACGTACAAACGTACAAAGCTAGGCTTGTAGCGAAGGGGTATCGTCAACAATATGGTATTGATTATGACGAAACCTTCTCACCCGTTGCCATGATTAAATCCATTCGGATAATGCTTGCAATAGCTGCATATTTCGACTACGAGATATGGCAGATGGACGTTAAAACCGCTTTCCTTAACGGAAACCTTTTGGAGGATGTTTATATGCAACAGCCTGACGGTTTTATCGTACCACGACTTGCAAACAAGGTTTGTAAGTTAAATCGATCCATTTATGGATTGAAGCAAGCATCACGGTCATGGAATCAGCGTTTTGATGAGATCATAAAAGAATATGATTTCGTACAAAACGCAGATGACCCTTGTGTATACAAGAAGGTTAGTGGGAGAGCACTTACTTTTATTGTCCTTTATGTCGACGACGTATTGCTTATAGGCAATGACATTCCCATGCTAACGTCGGTGAAAGCTTGGCTTTCATTAAAATTCTCCATGAAAGATCTGGGAGAAGCAGCCTTTATTCTTGGAATAAAGATCTACAGGGATAGATCTAGAAAGCTGCTTGGACTCTCCCAGAGTACATACATTGATAAAGTGTTGAAGCGATTCAACATGGAACAATCCAAGAGGGGATTGGTTCCAATGGTACGTGGTACCTCTCTGTCTAAGGACATGTGTCCTAAGACTCAGGAAGAGAGAGACAACATGAGTCGGATACCGTTCGCCTCGGCAGTCGGATCGATCATGTATGCCATGATATGTACACGACCTGATGTCTCATATGCTTTGAGCATGTGCAGTCGCTATCAGGCCGATCCAGGTGAAGGTCACTGGACAGCAGTTAAGAATATCCTTAAGTATCTTAAACGAACTAAGGATGCTTTCTTAATTTATGGAGGTGGAGAACTTGCGGTATCTGGGTATACCGATGCAAGTTTCCAAACCGACAAGGATGACTACAAGTCGCAATCCGGGTACATTTTTTGTTTGAATAACGGAGCAGTGAGCTGGAAATCTTCCAAGCAAGATACTGTTGCCGATTCAACAACAGAAGCGGAGTACATCGCTGCATCTGAAGCAGCAAAGGAGGCAGTTTGGATCCGAAAGTTCCTAATCGGATTAGGAGTAGTTCCGTTAGCAGCTGAGCCCGTTCCATTGTATTGTGACAATAACGGGGCTATAGCACAGGCTAAGGAACCAAGGTCTCATCAACGGTCCAAGCATGTTCTTCGACGTTACCATCTGATTCGGGAGATTATACATCGTGGCGATGTAAAGGTCGAGAAGGTCACATCAGATGACAACATTGCAGATCCGCTGACGAAGGCTGTTCTTCAGCAAGTTTTTGAACGACACATACATAGTTCAGGTATTAGATGCTTGAGTGACTGGCTATAGGCCAAGTGGGAGATTGTTAGACATTGTGTCCCATAGCGTCACTGTTTGTAAATGATATTGTATTATTGTACAAAATTAACTATGTGATAATGAAATTGCCTTTTGCCGTTTTGTAATATTATTTACTTTGATTTATAAATGGCGAAAGTCCATATGATTAGTACTGGATTGAGATGATATGAGACAGTATCAATCCATAAAAGTTTAATCATTAAATATCCCTAGTCGGAGTATTATCGAGATCGGACATCGATAATGCGGAATAGACTAGTATTGCGCTTGTGCACGTTGTGAGGGCACAACGGCATAGTTCTCATATATTTAAGTATTGGATACTTATGCAAGTGCGATAGGAGGTTGTGTTTTACCGATGGTACGGAAAACAGCTTCGCTCTGGATAGACCCCGCGGAATCCCATTGGTAGTATGTCTAGGTGTCTATGGGAGGCCGCATCAGGGTAGGTGTATATGGTCTTAACCTGAGACTTACATCGCTAGTACTTGCGACAATCGGTAAACTTTGGTTTTGGTGGTTGGGGACCTTAACCGGTTCTGTGTACACCTCTTCTGGGTTTATCGAGAATCGTAGTTTACTGGATGTGATGTCAAGATGGAAGTATCGCTTCAGACATATGGAGGTGATGATCACGCAGGACACAGAACTAGTACTCTATAAAAGGTTGCAACCGTCGGGACAATATGACTAGGTCAGGATTGTACGATTTAAAGAGACTAGTTGTTTGATGTCCAATATATGTTTCGTACGGGGCAGACACATCTCCAGCCCCAGGCCTAGCATGTGATCATCCGATACTGGATCGATGTACGCAATACTACGGTATACTACGCTTGATATAGATCTTATATTCCTACAAGAATATTTCTGGAGAATTGGGTAGGCATGGCGCTTTGCTAGAAGCCAACCTTGTCTTGTGAATCGGTAAGAACGTAGTACGAGGTACGTGCGTGTTCGGATTATCCGACGACTGTATTTACTGCCAACATATCCGGAGATCTCTTGGGTTTCTTCCTGAAGATTCACCTATGATATTTGATTCGGACTTAATTAATCTTGGATTAATTGCGGAGAAACTTTATCTCGGATAAAGTGCCTTATTTAGAGAGAGAGCGATTAATTTGGAATTAATCGATGAAATTATTATATTCGATATAATAATCGAAATTCGATTTCGACGCGAAAAAAAAATTAGATTTTAATTCGGGCATACGAGTTAATTTAGAATTAATTCGTTAGCGACGTAAACAATAATTTCGCTAGGCGCGATTATTTATTTAAATTCGATTTATTAACGTCGCGACGTAAGTTCGGTATTTCGGAAATATCGAACCCGAACGCGTGAGTGCACGTGGGCCCACTTTCATTTGGAAACGTGTGGGGCCCACATGACACATGTCATTATATGTATTATTTTATTGATGATGCATTGCATGGTGATAGTGTACAATACACTCAATTATATTGCATGGAATTTGAGTGTTTGACACTCTAAGCCATTGCATGGTTGGTGTCATAATTTTATTATTAATTTAATAAACATTATGGCATAAATATAAATTGATTTTTGGTAAAAAATCAATTAAAAAAAAAAAACTCTTTTTTCTCTCTCACATTGCCGAAAACTGCATGCAGTTTTTGCTCTCCATCTTCTTCATTTTGGTTGTCTAAAACTTGAAGATATTGAGGTTGTTTGGAACATCTACTCACATGCAAGGCTAGCACCTTACAAGGGATCAAAAGAGGTGATAGGGAAACCATCATAGAGCAAGGAATACACAAAGCTTGGAACTTTCCACCTCTTCTCATCTTGGCCGAATCATCCCAACCTTGGAGCTTCCATTTTGGTTTGATTTTCTTCATCACTAAAGCAATGTAAGTATGATTCCGCCATACTTCATCTTATATATATTCAATGTTGTATTTCAAATGCTTAATCTTTCCTTGGGACATATTATAGAAACCAACACCCTTTACTATATTTATTTTTTTGTTCTGGACGCGGCATGCCTGGTTGGACATAAATACGTCCACCGGGTATGCGAGATCATATACCAAAGATGGCCAAATCTTTTGGTCACATTTTTTATTTCTTTAGCATTTTATTGTTTATCTCTTTTTATATTTATTTACTTTTATTTTTATTTATCTTTCCGTCAATTTATTGTTATTTACTATTTCATATTTATCTTGTTATTTATTTTCTTATCTATTTAGTATTATTTGTTTTTTCTATTTATTTACTCGCATTTTATCGTTATTTTATCATTTCGCTTTTACTTTTGTTTATGTTATTTCGCATCTAATTTCATGTCCGTTTACATTGCGTTAATGATTGTATGTGTTATCCCTTGCAGTATATCGGATGGAAACCCAGACATAAATTCCGTAGCAGAATCCGAATGGACGGTAATGCGGTCTATACTTGGGATACAACTCCACGTACCGCTCGGGAAATATTCATATATGCGTGTTTATTTCATTATTGGTGCTAATGTTCGAACGCATTTCTAAATGCAACTCGAACGCATGCCTTCTGCCTCACCCCGTTCGAACGCTTTCTCGAACGCTACACTAATGTAACTCTCTGGAACACTTCATTCGAATGCGTTTACTAACGCTACACGGACGCACACACACTGAATAACCTCTTTCTTTTATTTCATGCATTTTTACCTCTTTAGTTATTTATTTCACCTTATGTGTTTGGGATCAATTATTTGCACTTATTTATTGACGCTTTTTCCTATTTTTTCCTACTTTTGATTATTATGATTCTTTTTATCGTACCTTGCGTTTCTTAATTTAATTTGCTTTTATTTATATTCATGTTCATAGGTGTGTAAATTTATGTGTTTATTTGAATTATCTTGCATGTACTGCATAAGACTTGGCTATACCATTGTGTGAACCCGTCCATTATACTAGCATAAGTAAAGGACCATTCCGAACCCAACGGTTTGAGGTCTTCATGTAGGCACTGCATTTTTGCATATAAGTCCCGATGATGAGTCTTGTATGGAGACACTACCTCTTTAATTGTGAAAGCCGCGGGAAACGGACGTCGGAAGGGAAGAGTCAAGAATTGACACATTGTTGGATTTAATTCGCTGGAGTAGCTGCGGGTTCGCTTGTTGGACCTCCGTTTTAAAACACATCCTTAGCCTAAAACCAAAGCCACACGCCCACCTAGCCCAAGCCCATTAAATCAAATCCAAAAATAAATAAAACATTTAAAACACATGTCACAAATTAAATCAAATTAATTAAATCCAATTAAATTAAAACAAATCACCTTCCTAATTTAAATAAATCACATTCCTAATTAAAAGATACAAATCAAATCTCATCAAATACTTTCCTAATCCACTTAATTACATTCCCTAATTAAAAGATACAAATCAAATTAAAACACTTCCCTAATTAAAAGATTTTTCATTATCACATTCTAATTAAAAAGATATCCAATTAATGCACAAATCCCTTTACTTCTCAAACAAGGATAGCCCCCATCCATTTGCCTATAAAAAGAACCCTTCACCAACACATAAAGGCTAGCTCATTCACACAAGAAATAAGAGAGCTCATATTCACACACAAGTCCAAAAACACTCGCATAAACAACCATCCACTGCCGCCAATCTCCCAACAACCATGCCACCAGCCCCTCACTTCACTGCCCCACGCCACATAGCACCCTTAACACACTAGCTTCACGCACCCTTCACACTCAAAAAATACGTCACTCACACAAACCACGTAGCTTCATCATCCACTCACACTTCAGCACATAAGCACCACACTGCCTCACGTTCAACTGCAACACTCCACGCCATAACTTCTCACATTCATCAGATGGTCACGCATATAAACACATAGCTGATCCACGCAATAAGAACCCACTCAGCAACCACTCATCACCGAAAATAATACAGTCCACTCAACACACAGTTCAGCCGCACATTAACCTTCCCTACACGCTCAGTTCAGCCGTACATTAACCCTCACTACATGCCCAAATTTTAGTCCCAAAAACTGTCCACAAGCCTCCCCTAACAGCCCCAAAACTGCACTAAAAACTGCCGAAAATAGTATCTAATTACCAAAAATAGTGACCAGAAAATACAACAAAAACAACAGTGAAACATAGTGAAAACAGCAGCCCAGACAGCGAAACAGTGAGGAAAAATATTGGATTAGTGAACCAGAAAAGTTGCAGAGCATTCTCTCTTCTGACGGTCGTGTAACGCGCTTTCGAGAGACGACAAAAGAGGTTAGACCTGAGAGCACCCTTTTTACTTATTATCTATCATTTCTTTTATTTATTTTAATTTATTATCGTATGAGAGTCGTTTGTTGAGGCATGATGTGAATTCCGGATGAACGGAATGCGTGTTCTCTTTTGTGGTATATCGAATGGAAACCCGAACGTAAATTCCGTAGCCGAATCTGAATGGACGGTAGTGCGGTTTGCACTCGGGATACAATGCCACGAACTACTTAAGAGACACACGTATTACGTTTCATCCAACCATGTATTTGAGCATGATTAGGTTGCTAGTACGTTATTTATCTTTGTAAGCATGATTTAGTCTAGTATGTTATTTAGTTATTTATTTTTAAGCATGATTAGTTATTTATTTTGCGTTTAGAATTTGCATTATGTTTATGTTGTTATTTGTTTTCCGCATTATATCATTGAAGCATGTTTATGGGATTGCCGTGTGTTATTGTGTGTTTTCCGTGGTGATAACTTACTTTTCAAGCATGCAAACTTAGACATAGGATTTATCTTTATAAACATGGACTAGATATAGGTTGTTCTTGAGCATATTGCGTATATTCGGTTAAGATATTGTATAAATCACATCATTACAAGTGGCATAAGTAAGGGACCATTCAGAACCCAATAGGTTTGAGGTCTTCCCTTGCGAGGGGTGAGTGCGGCTTTAAATATTTGTCCCGGTTCACACCGGGTGGCGACTCCATGTTATTTCTCCGGTTTAGTTCCCCCACGAGCTATTCCGTACTCCCAACTAGGCCGCGAGCCTAGAACAACATCGCTGATTTCTGTGTCCTACACTTCCCTTGCAAGGGGTGAATGCGGCCTTAAATCATTTCCCAGTTCACGTTGGGTGGCGACTCCTTTATTCTCCAGTTTAGTCCCTCGTGGCCTACTCCGTAATCTATACGGGCTGTGATTCCAACAGTGTCGTGGTCACCGAACATCATAGGCATAGCGGTAAACCCCGCTTCACTCCTACAGATGGCGACTCCACTGAGGATAGAGAATCGGCCCCGAAACAATACTTTATAGTGTCCGTAGCTTTGGCTTTGGTTACCCACGTCTCATATATTTTGCATACCCTTCTTACCCCGATGGCGTCATGTATCGTGAAGTCACTTTCACTCAAGGCGATGAATCATTATATGGCGTCATCACTCATTGGCACGTACCTTAGGGTATAAAAAAGGCGCGCTCACTTGGTCACTCGAACCCTTGAGTGGGGAGACCTAGTTGTGAGCAACCCTTCGCCGGCGGGAGCCTTTATCCATACCCTTATAAGCCTACATATGAACCATAGTTATATGTCCTATAGAAGCTACCATTATGCTTGTGTTTGGGACCATTATCATTTGGATCCATTTGGACCCCTCGTCATAGGATACGAACTTGTTGGGCCACTTAATCTGGGATGAGTTTATATCTTATGAAGATTAGGCCAAAAGTTTTTAAAATGACGATGGGCCACCTTGTGTTTGGGCCCCATATCATTTGAAGTTGTTTAGCCACTTTATCGCAAAAGTGTAAACTTGTTGGGCCTTTTCAACTGGGACAAGTTTGCACTTCGCGATAATCTGATTGAACACTTTAAAATGATAACGGGCCAACTTGTATGAAAACCTTGATGGGCTTAGAAGGTCCAAACATAATCCGAATATGCCAAATGCATGAGTCCGATATTTGCACTGGCTTTCATCTAGGAAGGGTACGCCTTGTTATGGCATATTTGTATACTTCTGGATATCTCCAAGTTCATCCCCACAACCGTGATTGCCAAGGGCCCAATACATCGTTTCTAGACAATGGCACGATCCCCATAATAGGCTTAGTCAATATTGTAAATGGGCGGTATTTGTCTTTTACCGATGGAAATGGACTACAAATAGCCAAGGTTCACCCTTATAGCGTAGGAGAGAACGATTTTGTGTACCCTAAATTGGTGCATAAAATAAGCTATACCAAGAAAAGAAATGGACTTACCACGAGTGTGAGAGGAATAAGGTCAGAAGGATATATGCTGTTTTGATAACCACATGCATCTCATGCATCACATGCATCGTATGCATACACACATTATGCTAACCTCTTGTCTTTACAGCCATCATAGATATCCGTTGGGTTAGAGAAGAAGGAAGTCTTGTCAAGAAAATATTAACAATCATGGATGCATCAGACAGCGAAGGTTCCTGCATGGATCAATTGGAGACCAACATCACCAAAATTACCGAGCAACTACAAGCTTTGACTAATGCTATGGCCAATCTGCCAGTACCCTGCGTAATAGGAACAAAAAACAACGAGAGTGGTAGGTGTGAGGAACCCCCGATTAAGGTGAGTGAATAAATCCTTGTTTTTGACAATGACATGGCTGAGTATGCCACGGGAAGGATAGCCGGGTCTCAGGTAGAATTATAGAAACTCAGAGAATAAGTAGAGTCAGTTACCCGTGAAATGAAAGGAAAGTATGAAGATCTGTTAGACTATGATGCAATGACTTTTGAAGAACATCTGCCTCCCTAGTTTAAAATGCATGACATGGCCAAGTTCAATGAAAACAGAGATCATATGGTCTATCTCCGACAATATATTTTAATGATGAGTGCAGTGGGTTTGTCAAAACGTCAAGTACAGAAGATATTTGGGATGTCACTGAAGGGGGTACCCGTAGTATGGTATCATGGCATGGAGGAAAAAGTTAGGGATGACTGGAGGGCATTAGTAGAGGCCTTTCTGAACCAATATGTCACGGATTTGGAGATCGACTTGTCACTTCGTGACCTAGAAAACACCAAACAGAAGCCAGATGAGAGCTTCAAAGATTATGTGGATTGCTGGAGAAGCCAACTCTTGAAGATGTAGACTCAGCCTTGGAAAAGGACCAGATCAAGATAATCATTAATGGCACCAATCCCTCCATTTATAACAAGTTGAGGAGGATGACCTCCATGATTAGTGATTTTCGACAGCTAAGAGAAACTGTCATGGATATCGAGGAAGAAGAAGCAGAGAACAGAAAGTTTTATGGCCAGAATAGAATGACCATTGGGGGGGCCTTCAGTGACCAAACCCGCCCCTACTGAGGTCGCTGCCATCATAAACAAGCGATTCTCCAATCTTGGTAGACCTTTGTCAAAGGTGTTTGACAAGCTGAAGAGGCAAGGACTCCTGAAACCCTTAGAACCTAGACCACTTCCAAACCCTGTGCCACCCCACCTCAACCTAAACCTATATTGTCACTACCATCAGCAAAAATGCATGACACTGACAACTGCGCCCGCCTCAAGCATGAAATCCAATACCTCATTGACACCTATAAAATACCCGACCCGGAAAAGAACACCCAACACACATAGAAACCCTCTACCCAACTACCAATCCGTTCCACCACCCACCTACATGATCAACTCCGGCCTACCTGAAAGCTTTATCCTCCAAACTCTCGACCACCAAGCCTTTTGCATAGGGATATGGGATAACAATAGTGAAGATGAAATAGATCAGGGAAGAGATTTCTGGGAAAACTTCTCGAACAATGACGAAGAAGAGGTAAATGGGATAACTCACAGTGGATGTTTTTATAGTGATATAACAGAGAAAGGTAAAGAAGTGCTAACAGAAGGCCGAAAGGTGATGGAGAATACGGATAACACTGAGGAGGATACATTGTTGCATCAATTGAAGAAGACACGTGCACAAGTGAGCATATGGGAGTTATTGTGCGCCTCTTAAGATCACAGACGTGCCATGGTAGAAGCTCTAAGTAAGATAATGGTACCTGAAGATGCAAACCTGATAATGTTCATAGGGTGGGTACAGAAAGAGAGTAGGCAGATGATAATGTTCTCCGAAGAAGAGCTCCCGATGGAAGAGAGGAATCACAACAAGCCGCTATTCATAAAAGTGAAAGTAAAAGGCAAGAAGATATATTGTGTGATGGTGGATGATGGTTCATCTATCAATGTGTGCCCTTTGAAGATTCTATCAAGGTTGGGTATGAAGACAACAGACTTAAGCCCCTATAGCATGACTATCAAATCATATGACGATAACAAATGGCAAGTCGAAGGTAATTTTGCCACATAGTCAAAGTGGGCCTGATAAAAGATGAGGTTGAGTTCAAAATGCTTGATATCCCAGCTAAATTTGCTTTGTTATTGGGGAGGCCATGGTTTCACAAACTTAGGGGCGTGCCATCCACTTTGCACTAGGTTATTAAGTTCCTACATGGAGGGGAAGTCATCACCATCAAGGCCGAAGTAGACAATGCTGTGGCTACTTTAGACATACAACCTTTCACAAGGTTCTAGGTGGCGGCAAACTTTGAAGAATGGGTGGACCCTAAAGTGGCTAGAATCATGGAAAAAATGAAATATGAGCCGGGCACAAGAGCAGTACTGCAAGACTTCAAGGGACAGACCACTAAGAGATGATTGGGGTATGAATCCGATGGGAATGAGCCGAAGACCCAGAAGAAAAGGGATGAAGCTGATGGAATACTTCGTGAAAGCCACAGGATATCAAGGAGAGCCTGAACCGGTGGAAGTCAATTGGATCATAGTACCAGGATTCGAGATCTTCAAGGATGTGATGGGCAAAGAACCACAGGTCGAGGGAGTTGTAAAAGAGGAAGATGAATGGGAAGAAGAACTACTGCAGTTGGAGAATCTGACACTCGAAGAAAGCAAGAAGACAGAAGAAGACAATGCTACAAATGATGAAGACATTTATTTTCCTGATTTATTTGATTGTAATCCTGCATTATTAATAATAAAGACACTGATTTTGCTTACTTGTTCGAGTCTTTTCGGGTTATTCTGCATCATAACATACATGACATTAGCATATTTGACATTAACTGAACAAAGACAAAGGATTTAATCTTAGAGAAGACTATAATAAAAATATGTAAAATTATTCGCCTGGTCCTATGAAGACATGCCGGGAGTAGACAGGAGTATTGCCCAGCACATGATACCAACCCACCCGAATATGAGACCAGTAAAATAGAAGCTCCGAAGAATGAGGCCAGAATGGGCCGAGAAGGTTAGGGAAGAAGTAAAGAAGCAAATAGATATGGGATTCTTAGAGGTGGTGAAGTACCCTGAATGGTTAGCCAACATTGTGCAGGTACCGAAGAAGGATGGAAAGGTCAGAATGTGCGTGGATTATATGGATCTCAATAAAGCTTGCCCAAAAGATGATTTTCTTCTACCCCATATAGATGTGTTGGTTGACAGTGTAGCTTTATCTGCTATGTACTCATTCACGGATGGATTTTCAGGATATAATCAGGTCCTCATGGCCGAAGAAGACAAGCATAAGACTGCCTTCGTCATTGATTGGGGTACATATTGTTACAAGGTAATGCCATTTAGGCTTAAGAATACGTGAGCCACTTATCAACGAATGGCCACTACATTATTCCACGATTTGATGCATAAGGAGATTGAGCTATACGTGGATGACATGATGGTTAAGTCAGAGACGAGGGCCGAATATATAGAAGCAATGGAGAAATTCCTTCAAAGAGTCGATAAGTACAACCTCCGACTCAACCCTAAGAAGTGTGTGTTTGGGGTAACATCTGGAAAGTTGTTAGGGCATACGGTAGGAATGGGAGGGATAGAAGTGGACCCTGAAAAGATCAAGGTAATTACCGAGATGCCCGTACTGAAGATAGAAAAGGAAGTTAGAGCCTTTCTTGGGAAAATCCAGTATATCAGTCGATTCATTGCCAATCTAAAATTAGTATGTGAGCCCATCTTCAAGCTATTGAGGAAAGACGAGTCTGTGGAGTGGAATGGGCAATGTCAAGAAGCCTTTGACAAAATCAAAGAATACTTGGTTAAACCGCCCGTCTTGAGACCCCCAAGGCCGAGTAAACCCTTGGTGTTGTATTTGGCCATAGAACGCGAAGCGCTGGGGGCGATGATGGTACAACCAGACGAGACAGGGGTGGAACATGGAGTCTACTACCTCAGTAAGAAGATGTCGTATGAAGCCCACTATCAAGAAGTGGAAAGATATGTTTGGCGGTGATATGGGCCTCCCGAAAGTTACGTCATTACTTCCAATCCTATCAGATACAAGTGGTAGCAAAGGAGAATCCCTTAAAGTATTTACAGTCAGTACCTTCACTGGTGGGGAAGTTGGGCAGATGGTTGGTATTCCTAACAGAGTTTGATATATAATACCTCACCTCTAAGATAATCAAAGGGCAAGCCGTAGCGGAATTCTTGGCATTACAACCCATAGAAGGAGATCAATATAAGTTCGAATTCCCAGATGAGGAGATTCAAGCCATAACGGTCCAGGGGTGGAAAATATATTTTGATGGGGCGGTGAATTACAAAGGAGCTGGAATAGGAATTGTGATAGTAACCCCCGAAGGAGAAACCCTACCTATGGCCAAAAGGTTGACATTCGAAGTAACCAACAATATGGCCGAATATGAAGCATGTGTCCTTGGACTGAAAACACTAATATCCCAATGAGCTATGGATGTATAAGTTTATGGAGACTCGATTTTGGTAGTTCGACAAATGCAAGGAGAATGGGAATTGAAGGAAGACTGGTTGAGACCCTACCTATTCCATCTCAGGAAGTTGGCACAGGCTATCCCCGACTGCAAATTCCAACACTTGCCGCGAGAAGAGAACCAAATGGCGGATGCATTAGCCACCCTAGCCGCAACTTGGGAAACCCGAAAAAATTGGTAATGAGACATTTGGTGCTGACAACAGCAAGCAGACCCAATTATGAGATAGAAAGAATTTTAGAAGTAGAAGTCGAAGATGGAAAACCTTGGTACTACGACATTCTGCAGTATCTGGAATGCGAAGAATTCCCGGAAGGAGCCAACAAGAAACACAGAATAACCATTCAGGAGTTGGCTTCCCAGTATGTGAATTTGAGGGGAGAACTGTACAAGAGAAAAGCTAATGGCATCCAGCTAAAGTGTTTAAGAAAAGAAGAGGCTCAAAAAGTGATGGAAGAGGTGCACAATGAAGTATGTGGACCGCACATGAATTGATTGAATCTGTCTCGCATGATAGTGAGGCAGAGATTTTACTGGTCAACCATGGAAGCTGACTGCGTAAAGCTAGTGAAGCACTGTCACGATTTCTAGGCACACGGTAACTTAACCATCTGCCGCATACGGAACTGTACGGGCTGTCAGAACCATGGCCTTCTCAGCATGGGGTATTGACATGATTGGAGAAATTAGGCCACATGTATCAAATGGACACCGCTTCATAGTAGTGGCAGTAGACTATTTTTCGAAGTGGATGGAAGCCGAGTCATTCTATAATGTTACGGCGACGCAGATGGCCAAGTTCATAGCCCGTAATATACTATGTCGGTACGGAATGCCACATCAAATAGTAACGGACAATGGAGTCCAATTTCAGGGAGAAACAAAGGCGATGTTGCAGAAGTACGGGATATGACATCACAAATCATCACCTTACAGGCCACAGGCTAATGGGGCAGTAGAAACGGCCAACAAAACCATTAAGAAAATACTCTCTAAAACGACAAAAAGTTATAAAGATTGGGCTAACAAGCTACCGTATGCCCTGTGGGGGTACAAAACTTCGGTGAGAACGGAAACGGGAGCCACGCCCTATTCTTTGATTTACGAAATGTGTTGGACAATTATGACCCATATCATCACTATTTGTAAAAGACATGGTGTTTTTGTACAAATTAACTATGTGACAAAGGAAATTGCTCTTTTATCATTTTGTAATTGGATTACTTGGATATATAAATGATAAAAGTCCATATGATTAGTACCAATTAATAAGCTCTGAGACAATATTAATCCACGAAAGGTTTAATAATTAAATATCCCTAGTCGTAGTATTATCGAGACTGGACATCGATAATACGGAATAGACTAGTATTACACTTGTGCGCGTTGTGGAAGCTTAACGGCATAATTCTCATATATTTAAGTATTGGATACTTATGCAAGTGTGATAGAAGGTTCTGTTAGCCGTTAGACTAGGAACAGCTTCGCTCTGGATAGACCCCTCAGAGTCTCATTGGTAGTATGACTATGTGTCTATGGGAATCCGAATCAGGGTAGGTGTATGTGGTCTTAACCTGAGACTTGCATCGCTAATACTTGCGAAAATCAGTATACTTTGGTTTTGGTCGTCCGGAGCTTTAACAAGTTCTATGTACGCCTCTTCTGGGTTTACTGAGAATCGTAGTGTATTAGGTGTGATGTCAAATGGAAGTATCACTTCAGTCATATGGAGATGATGATCACGCAAGGATATAGAACTAGTACTCTTAAAAGCTACAGCTATCAGGATAGTATGACTAGGTCATGATTATCCGATTACAGAGACTAGTTGCTAGTGATCCAATATATACTTCGTACGGGGCAAACAAAATTCCAGCCCCAGGCCTAGCATGTGATATCCGATATTGGATCGTAATATGCAATACATTGTATACTACGCCTGATACAGATTATATATATTCCATGTTGAATATATTTCTGGAGAATTGAGTAGGCACGGTGCTTTGCTAGAAGCCAACCATGTCTTGTAAATCGATGAGAATATGGTATGCGGTATGCACGTGTCGGATAGTCCGACAACTGTATTTACTGCCAACATATCCAGGAATCTCTTGGGTCGCTTCCCAAAGATTCACCGATGACATTTCACTCGAACATAATTAATCTGGGATTAATTATGAGAGAGAAAATTAATCTGGGATTAATTACGACAAGAATTTTATCTGGGATTAAATTCATCGAGAAGAGAGAACGTGATTAATTTGGAATTAATCAGCAAAGTAAATTTAATAGTTAAATTGGATTTTACTATTTAATTTATTTATTTAGGCTAAAATAATATATCGAATATATTAATTGAAATTGGATTTCAATGCGGAATTAAAATTGGATTTTAATTCAAGCGAACGTAAGCGACTTTCGTAATAATTTTACGAGGCATTATTATTTAATTAAATTGGATTTAATTATTTAGTGACGGAAAATTCGTTTAGTCGAATTAATGAACCAGGCCCAAAGTGTGTTGTGTAAGCCAACTTGATTTGGAATTAATTGGGTGGGACACACAACTCATATCACTTGTCAATTTGTGATGGAAGTGGTTGGAAACTTTAATTGTTGGATTTTAATTACACAACACACCTAACACACTTTAGTTAACTTTTGGAAGTCAACTTTTGTATCAAGTTTTAGAAACTAAAATGAACTATTCATTCTCTCATCCATCTCTCTCAATGGCCGAAACTTTGCATCTCTTGGAGGGAAAATTTTCTTTCAAATTTTGTTCTAGCTAGCACTTAAAGGAGTCAAAGGAATGTGATAGGGAAACTCACCCTTGAGTTTGGGATTCAAATCAAAGCTTGGAGCTTCCATCTTCAAAGAAAAGTTTTGAACTTCATCCAAATCAATGTAAGTTTTTCCCGCAAACTTTCTTGATTAATTCACACTTAAATCACGCTTAGAGATCCCGTGGCATGTCTAGGACACCTACAATGGTATCAGAGACATCCTAAGCTTGATTTGAAATCTAGGGTTTATATACTTTAATTTGGGATTTTTTGCTTGGAGCATGATTTTTTCAAATTGGATGTTTGGTTGAGTTTGGATGATGATGAATTGGATTTGTGCATATTTGGATTTGAGAAAAATTGATTGGATAAAAAATCCCCAAATTCCCTCACTTGGCCGAACTCACCCTAGTAATAGTTCATGGTGATTTTTTGAATTTGACAATTGGATATGTTAATTGGCATGAAATTGAATATTAATTGTTGATTTAATTGGATTGAAATCAAAATTGGATGTTAATTTCATGTATTGTCGTGACTTATAGCATGTTGGAATGAGTTGGTTTTGCTTCAATTTGTGTTGGACATGAATTGGATAATTAAGCATGATTAATTAGATTAATTGGTGTTTTGTAAATATTGGATTAATTAATTAATTGTGTTAATTACACTTTAATAAAAATTAATGTGATATTTGAATATTATGTTAATATGTATTAGTCTTTAAATTTGGAATTTATTAAATTGGACTAATTTGTTATATTTGGGCTTAATGGGCTTGGTTGGGCCAAGTTTGGTTTTGGTCAATTTGGTTGGATCCAATTGGGCCTAAAACCATTTCCATAAAGTCCAAAATATGACATTGAGCCTTTAATAATTTAATCGGGCCTAATGGCCCTAAATTGATTTTGTGCATATGGTGATTCCTAAATTGGGCCTTGGCATTTTGGGTTTGATCCATATTGGCCAAAGCCCATGCCTTAAAAATTATTTGAAAGCCCATTGGACTTAAATTGAATAGTATTGGATACTAAATAGGCCTTTGAGACCCATTTAGATTGGATTTGGAATCCAAGTCTTAAGACAAACAAATAAGTGTAATTATTTAATTTGGAATTAAATTCGAATTAGTATTGAATACAAATTAAATTGGATTTAAAATTGTAGTTCGATATAATTCAAGAATACGTACTTTGAGTATTTATTCTTAAACGAGTTGGACTCGCGCAAATCAAATCGTTGTTTGAACATTGGATGGTAATTAATTCAAAGATTAATTTATTGGATTAGATTGATTGAATAACATGCTTTGTGTGAATACTTGGATGTATTTGTATGAATAATGTATATCAGATGGATATTAGAAGGGTGAGGGTAATTTTGGAAATTGTTGTAATAAATTTAGAATTTATTAAATTGGACCTGAGTGTCCAGCCTATTATCTCTATTCTATTTGTACTTCTCTTCTCACCAATTCCCCTCAATGTAAATGAGGTTTCTTTAATGTATTATGTAATTGGGTAGAAGTTAGAATAGTGCTAGCGGGAGAGAGAAAATAGAGAGATTTGTTCTAGGAATAAAGTTTGTTATATATCCATCCGCATATCATTATTAATTTATTTCGCGCCTTATTATGCTTTTAGAATGCATGCTTAAGGGTGTATGATGAGACCTAATCAAAGATAATAAATTGGTTGCCAATTTACACAAAAAAACCCTGACTTTAATATTAAGCATTTTCCTTCCATTGAGTGGTTTTCTCTCAAGATCCAAGATTGGCATTGGTTTGTTGGCCAAAGTCAAGACCATTGTCCATCGCAGATGTGTTTGAACCACGAAAGCTTTGTTCCATATCACATGTCTTGGGCAGTTATTGTTGGACAAAATGACCCATAGCGTCACTATTTGTACAAATCATTGTGTTGTTGTAGCAAATTAACTATGTGACAAGGAAATTGCACTCTCATCATTTGTGATTAGATCACCATAGATATATAAATGAAGAGAGGTCCCTATGATTAGTTCCTGGATTGAGAATGATATGAGACAGTATCAATCCTCGAAGGATTAATCATTAATATCCCTAGCCGGAGTATTATCGAGACTGGACATCGATAATGCGGAATAGGCTAGTATTGCACTTGTGTGCGTTGTGAGGGCACAACGGCATAGTTCTCATATATATAAGTATCGGATACTTATGCAAGTGCGATAGGAGGTCGTGTTTCACCGATGGTACGGGAAACAGCTTCGCTCTGGATAGACCCCTCGGAATCCCATTGGTATTATGACTATGTGTCTATGGGAGGCCGAAATCAGGTAGGTGTGTATAGTCTTAACCTGAGACTTGCATCGCTAATACTTACGATAATCGATAGACTTGGTCTTGGTGGTACAGGGCTTTAACACCGTTCTCTGCGTACACCACTTATGGGTTTATCAGAGAGTCGTAGTGTATTGGATGTGATGTCAAGACGGAAGTATCACTTCAGTCATAGTGGAGATGATGTCACGCAGGATACGGTACTAGTGCTCTTGAGTGATGCGCATCCAATCGGGATATTGTGACCAGGTCATGAATATCCGATTATAGAGACTATGTTACCAGACATCCGACATGTGTTTCGGACGGGGCAGACACTTATCCAGCCCCAGCCCTAGCACGTGACTATCCGATACTGGACCGATATACACAATACAATGGTATACTATGCTTGATACAGATCTTAATATTCTTAGATGAATATGACCGGAGAATTGGGTAGACATCATGCTTTGCAAGGACCCGACCTTGTCTCGTAAATCGGTAGAACGTAGTACTGGTACGTACGTGATTCGGATACACCGACGACCGTATTTACTGCCAACGTATCGGGGGATCTCATGGGTCGCTTCCCGATAATGCACCGATGACGCATAACTCGCACTCATTAATATTTGGGATTATATAGAAGAAAGAGAAAATTAATCTGGGATTAATTACGGAGATATTTTATCTGGGATAAATATCGTCTAAAGAGAGAGATCGATTAATTCGGAATTAATCGATTATATTAATATATTCGATATATTAAACGAATTAGATTTCGACGCGGATTAAAATTAGATTTTAATTCGGGCGAACGAATTAATTTAGAATTAATTCGTTAGCGACGTGAATAGTGAATTCTTTAGGCGTAATCATTTAATTACGACGCGACGGAAAATTCGCTAATGGAGAATTTGAACCCGAACCCGAGTGTGATTGCGAGCGCATTCGTATTTCGAATTCGAGTGCGGCGACGCAAGTCACATCAAGCGTCAAATCAATCGTCACATCAAGCGTCAAATCAAAAGTCACTTTGAGTGATTGATTGATTGATTGATGATTGATGGATTGACTTGCATCACATCACTTTATTAAAGTGACATTTGAATAGTGATGTAAGTAGGTGAAATAGTGACTTGTAAAGACTTTTGCCATTTACTTTATTTGATAAATATTTTTGGTAATTGTTTTTTAATATATTTTCTAGGAAAATATATAAGGCATTTTTAGGTAAATGCTAAAAAAAGTCTTCACACAATTTTCATCTCTCTCTCTCACCATTCTCTCATCTTCTTCACGCCAAAATGAAAGAAAAATTCACTGGTTTCATACCAGTTCAGGCGTGAACATAAGGGAAGCAATGAGTGATTTTCATGTTGAGAAATCAAGTGCTAGCACACTTGCGACTATTGCGAAGGTGTTAGGGAGGTTCACCCATGAGGCGGGACCCATTCGACGAAGTTTGGAGCTTCGAAATGAGACCCGAAACTGCTCAAACCAGTGAAGTGAACTGCTGCAGTGGCGCCACCAAAACAGTGAGCTTTGTGGCTTGATTCGTCTTCAAATCGACATAACCGATCAATGTAAGTATTCCGCTATCTTCGTTGGTGTATTCGCACATTAATTTCATGTCTTGTTTGATCTTGGGACCTAGATAATAACCAATAGTTGTGACTTGTTGGCCAAATTCATGGTCACTTCTATACATCAACGTGGATTACAAAGCTTTCCCACTGTCAATGGGTCACGCTTAACTGGAATCATTAAGCTTGTTGAGCCAAAGCCAAGGCTTAGTTGATTCAAAGGAAAATGTCAGGATTATATATTGGATATATGTTTTGGACTTGGAGGTCCACCTACTGGATCTAGAATTGGATGAGATCCAATTGATCTTAAAGATCTACCTAGTTAAGTTTCATACAGCTTGTTGGCCAAAGTCAAGGTTGTGTGTTATTTAACGGGATCCTAGCCTACTAGGAAACTAGGTTTCCCGAGTACTAAACAGAGGGTTAGAGGCTCGCCGAAAAATAGTGGGAGGCTAGTATTAAATTTATTACCGGTGCGTAATCACACGCGTATAACGTAAGCGCACTTATCGTTCAAGTAGTATAAAAAGTATCGATCCCACGAGGACTTAATACCTAATCTATTAATTTTATGAGGTCAAACGATTACTAGTATCTAACAGGTTGATTGATTGATTTGAAATGGTGATGATTTTGAATTTAAAAATAAGTAAATAAAATTGCGCGAAAGTAAGTTTAAGAAAATTCAATATTAGGAAACTATCTAGGGTTGTGAATATTCCAATATCATTTTAAAGATGAAGTGGTTATTTCATTTTTGTGTAATATATCGGTTTACTAACCTGGAACACTAAATTATGCGAAAGCCTCTGTCGATGGTCAGACGCAAATACTCAGTATAATCCAATTGAACCATATGTCTATGTCAACCAAATTATCTGGATTCATTAAGTTTAAGTTCCAATTATGGCTACCCCCGCCCGACAGGTATATGTCTATCCTGTAAGGAAATCTATTAAAGGGTTATCTATCCTCAAGGAAGATCGTGGGCTATTAAGTCTAAGGCTGAAACCTAAAATTCCTTTGTCAAGTTTATTTTAGATTTACCAGATCAATCTTATTAAAGGCCAATTAACAAGACGCATTAAGCTTGAGACTTAATAAGTAAACCTTTGAATTACCCAAACAATAAAATAACTCCTTATGAAATGGCGGTATCTGTGCGTAAAAGTAAATTACGGAAAGTAAAAACTGAAAAGTAAAGAAAAGAAAGTGAGAATGCGAAAATTAATTACTGAAAGCTGTAAATAAACAAAAATGATACAATCTTCTTAGTATTCGTAAGGAATTCCTTAGAAGAAAGTATGAATTTTCAAATGAAATGGCTTGGTATTTATAGGCAAAATTTTACCTCCATCAAATCATCCACCAAATCCATTATTAATTTCTCCACTAATTGCTCCACCAAATCCATTATTAATTGCTCCACTAATTACTTATCATGTTTGGTGGTGATTTGATAATTTTTATTATTTATTTATTAATTTATTTTTTGCTTTGAAAATGATTGAAAATGACTTTAATATTACACACAACACACTTCTGGATGGTTCATCAATTTCAGGCATGACATCTTCGGAATTCAAAATTATTTTGTCTTTCAAAGTTGTAGATCTTTGAGTCTTATTTAATTTGGAACTTGAATCAGCTCAATTCAATATCGGAGTAAAAGGTTATGCCTAAAATACGACAGATGCGCAAAACTGGAATTTCCAAAACTGCACTTCGTTAAAACGCCATTTCAAGTTTCCAATCTCCAAAATTAATATGTCAAGTCCAATTTTTGCCCTTATTTGACCCACATTTCGTCCTAAATGATTTCATTGTGTCCCAATATTATTTTATCTGCAAAATAAACTAAAACACATCAAAACGTTCATCAAACCCGAGAAACTAAACAAAATATTAAGTAAAATGGGCGGTAAATATTGATATATTTTCCGCTCATCACACCTAGACCCGGCCGGCGGTTCGGTTCCGGTTCGGAACCGAACCGAACCGGCCGGTTTCCGGTTCCACACTTAAGTGGAACCGGAACCTAAAACCGAACTGGAACCGAACCGTTCGGTTCCGGTTCGGTTCGGTTCCTTTTTTTTTAATTAATTAAAATAAAAAAATGAGAGGAATCAAAGCTTAAATAAAAAAAAATTTATTAATTAAAAAAAATGAGATTAAATTTATAAATAAAAAAAAAATTATTACATTGAAGAGCTTGAGCTTAAATTTTTTAAAATTTAAGTTGCCTACGTATCCTCCAAGGGTGAGAGGAATCAAAGCTCACGTAGTTCCATTACAAGTTTAAGACATATCCCCTTTGTAAATTATAATTTTACAATTATCAATCATCATTATCAGTTGATCCTTCGGCTCCGGTTCGGCAGCTTCCGCTTGCACTTGTTGCAGAAGCATTATCGAACAAATCTTCAAAATCATCGGGGGCATCTTCTTGTTGTCTCATATCAGCTCGAGTCCAATCATCCACACAAGCTGTTGCTTCTAGAGTGCTTGGATGTAATGAAGATCGCCTAGCTTCCAATATATTACCTCCCAAGCTGAAGGTTTGCTCAACCGCAACGGTGGAAATAGGTGCTGCCAATATCTCTTTAGCAATAATAGATAAAACAAGATATATATTTTGATGCCGGTTCCACCATTCAAGGATTTTAAAATTTTTACTGCATAAACTTTCATTAGAAAACTCAAAATTTGTAGATAAATAATTATCTAATTCAGGGTTATTAGTTGTTGTCGTATCCCTAGATTTTTTATTTCGTTGCAATAACCAACGATCCTCTGCGCTAAGTCTTGGTTGAATTACCGGTTCGCTACTACTAGATTGACCTATTGTTCCTAAGTTATATCTTACAATATAATCATTAAATAAAATAATTAAATCACTTCTTAAATTCGTCATTATGCTCGTAATATCAACATCATCTACTATTCCTAAATAACCATAGTAAGCTTGTAAACCACCATTCAAACCTTCTAATTTAAATCTAGGATCAAAAACAGCAGCAATAAGATAAAGTAAAGGAATTTCTCTAAAATAATTCAACCATTTTACCTTCATAACAGTAATGGCTTCGAGCAAAACAATATCATTAGGGTCGTTACTGTTAACATGTTCATCGAGAGTGCCAACAATATTCAAACTCTCAAGAAGAAATAAATGTGCAGTGGGATAATAAACACCGCTAAAAACTAAAGTAGCATCATTAAAAACTCTTAAAATATCTAAAATTCTTTCACAAATATCCTATTGACTAGGATAAAGTGTGATATTTTGAACATGTTGAGAAAAAAAAACTACATAATGCATCTTTGTATTGAAGTGCTTGACATAAAAGAAAATAAGTAGAATTCCAACGTGTTGGAACATCTCTAGAAAATTTAATCGGTTTAATACCATTTATTTTACAAAACTTGGTCCATTCCCTCCTAACTTGAGAATATGACCAAATACAATTAAGTGCCGTTTTAATAGGATCAAGGAAATGAGAAAATAATTTTAGACCGTCTTGCACACATAAGTTTAGGACATGACATGTACAACGAATATGAAAAAATCGACCCCCTAAATTTGGTTGACATATTTCTTTTAAATCATTGATGGATGCAGTATTTGCAGATGCATTATCAAATCCAATTGTTAAAATTTTTTCTCCTAAACCATATTCATCAAAAATTACCTTCATCATTCTATAAATATTATGTGCAGTATGTTGGTCATCAAAAACTCTAAATGCAATAAGTCGTTTTTGCATGGTAAATGATGCATCAATCCAATGACAAGTCACACCCATGTATGAGTGTGTTTGCCAATGGTCACTCCAAATATCAGAACATATAGAAATACGACCTTTCATCTCCTTAAATATTTCATTTAAAATAATTTTACCATCTTTATATAATTTGAAAATATGACGTTTTGTTGTGTTGAGTCATTCTACATGCAGCAGGGTTTAAAGCATTATGCACGTAATTAGTAAAATGAAGTTTTTCACCAAAGCTTAAAGAAAGATGTGCCATACATGTTAATTTCGCAAATTCTTCTCTATTTTTTGCATCAGAATATTTAAATAAATCTACACTACTCGTACCTCTACTAGATGATGCGTACCTGGCCATTTGAGTCTGCGTCGTATCAATGCCAAATTCAACCGGATGATGTTTCTCCATGTGCTTGATCATATTGCCGTATCCACCAGAAAATTTATTACCGTTATTAGGGTACATTAGTAATTTTTATTTTATATAATAAAAAAAAATTTCTAATTTTTTTTTTTTGGCAGGGAGCCAAACGGCTCCCTGCATCCCCCAACGGCTACTAGCCGTTGGGGGAATTAGGCCCCCAACGGCTAGTAGCCGTTGGGGGCCGTAGGGTTCCTGTTGGAACCCTACGGTTCCAACAAGAACCCGACTGTTCCAACCGGAACCGTTCGGACCGGTTCGAGTTGGGGTGGAACCCCAACCGAACCGGTCCCATTTCGGTTCGGTTCCGAACCGGAACCGTGGCCGGGTCTAATCACACCCCCAAACCTAACATTTTGCTAGTCCTCGAGCAAAACAAAAAAATAAAATACAGGAAACAATTAAAATTAAACTAAGCCACTTTCGTAGGGATCACGGTTGCATTTAACATATGCAACAAGCCTTTAAACCCCTAGGTGTCCCTAGTGGACGAGTTATAGTCTTGTGAGGGCTTACAGCAACGATACCCACAAACGTTTTACAAAAGTAAAAAGATAATAAAACTAATCCACACAAAAGCAAAAAGACAAGAAAAAGAGAATAAAGAAGTTAGTGACTAATCAGGTGAAACTTCTACTCCAAGTTACTAGTTGTTTTCTTTCATTCTAAATTACTGAATAAGTAAATTCTCCGATTATATTTACCATTCTCCATATACACAGTCGACAAAATATTAATCAACTCATTTTTGCCAACAACAATCACAAGTGCAGTTGATAAGAGAGTAATATTTTTGTCCTAAAGTTTTATCAGAATTCACATCTTTTTGCAGCAATGGAATATTTTTCTGATTTTTTTGATTTTTTTCTTTGATTTTTGATTTTATTTATTTATATACAATATCTTCCATCTATGTAGCGAGTGTTGGGTCGGTGGTTCCCAAACCAGTTGGCTTTAGGGCACCAGGTGTTAAGACACCCCTACGGACTTAATTACTCAGACTTCAGATATATTTATTTTTACAGCATCTTTGATCCATGTAGCGAGCTTTGGGCCAGTGACTCCCAAACCAGTTGGATTTAGGGCACTAGGTGTTAAAACACCCTTACAGACTTAATAACTCGGATCTCAGACGTTTTTTTTTTACTCCATCACGTTTTGAGATGCTGCCTCTAATTAAACTAGAGCACTGAATATTATAAACTTTTCAATTATAGCTCATGTCCGTATGTTACTATGCATGTTGATAATACCTGCTAACTGAGCATATGAAGATCCATTTTTGTCAGTATTATGGAGAATTCACAAATTAAATAATTCAAAATGAAATAAAAAAAATTAACTTGTTCCGAATTAGGTTTGAGATACGTCTCAGGAGTGGAAACTCTTTACTCAGCTATCTCTTACCAATTTCACCTTTTTAGTCAAATAAAAACACAAAAACGCAAAATATATTTGTAATTTTTGAAAAATTTTCAATTTTTTTTTTGTATTTTTCGAAAAATTTTGGCTTAAAAATAAAAACAACACACAACTAAAAACAAGATACTAATCAACTAATTTCCTCCCCCAACCTAAATGAGACATTGTCCCCAATGTCTTAAATAGTAGAAGAAGAGTTTAGAAGATAGTACCTGGTTAACTGAAATTCTACACGAAAAGTTAAAGGTTAAGATCCAGATTAATCCGACACCTCTTACCACGATCGTCCTCGGACCAATTTATCTTTGAAAGGATAGGGTCAAGTTGTGGTTCATAGGCTAAGATTTGGCCAATTAGATCCGTAGCAGTTATGGCAGTAAATAAGAGTTCTTTTAAAGTTTTTGACACGAACCCATTTCTTCGGGCATCATCAAGAAACAGACAAAGAAAATCATAAAATCCTTCAACGTTGTACAGTCCAAGCGGTTTCTGGTGTATGTTCAGGTTCGCCCAAGATAACACTGTAAAAATTTCCTCCAATGTACCCAGGCCACCTGGCAAAGCAATAAAAGCATTAGCACGGTAAATCATTTCTACTAATCGTTCAGACGTACCTGGCACGATCAGTTCTTCTCCGTTTGATGGTCCAATAAGATTTGCCTCCTCCAAGGGTTTTGGGATGATTCCCAAAACATGACTGCCTCCTTCTTGTACGGCCTTTGAAACGATACCCATTAGTCCAAGATTGCCTCTGCCATA
Organism: Zanthoxylum bungeanum; assembly: GCA_019454045.1. Classification (NCBI taxonomy): domain Eukaryota; kingdom Viridiplantae; phylum Streptophyta; class Magnoliopsida; order Sapindales; family Rutaceae; genus Zanthoxylum; species Zanthoxylum bungeanum. The sequence goes on along the minus strand of SKCR01037020.1, from coordinate 82,530 downwards.
TACTAAGTGCATATTCCTTACAGCTAAGACTCGACCCAATTCCTGTGCTGCCTCTACGTATTGTGGCTTAACACCAACACTAGTACCGCAAAACACACAGATGTTCTCAACTCTTCTTCTTGAAGTGGCTTCTATGTTTTACTCTGGATGTCTTCAAAAGTACAATGATGAGTTGAATTTATAACAACTGAAAAGGGTGAGTAAAATAATATCACTAGTACCTGCCAAATGAAAATTATTAGTTAACAGTAAAATAAATTGTGATAGTAAAAAAGGTATGGATCCTGTCGGAAAAATAAAAGAAAACAACAAAACAAATCACAATTATTAGGAAAAGACAAAGAGATATAATATGTACAAGAAAAGTAGCGGCTTGATTGACGTCTATGCGTCAGGGACAAGCTTCCCATCCAATTTTCTTATAAATTGGCAAACATTGTCTTTTTGAGTCAGATTCCCGAGACTTAACTGTTGTCTTTCTTTTTGGAATTGTGCATATAACACACGAATTTCGTGATACACATATCAACTGGGATGTGTCTCAAGAGTTTTAGATATATCATCCAAAGACTCCTTACTCAAGCCATCCCTAATGAAATTAATCTTATCTTCGCGGTTATCAGACACCATTACTAAAGAACGACAACAAGTATCACAAAACATGCGAGCACATTTATAACAAACACACATTCTTTTGGCTCTTCCCTTTTTATCATAGGTGCTCCTTCCTAAACCAGACAGATGTGAAATAAAAGAGTCAGAAGACTCACCTGCCAATCGGACCCGTGCTTCAATAATCCAACGAATGTCAGTAGGAATACCTTTGATCATCAGTAACCTCATCTGTTCCAAGCGAGCTTTGTAGACTTTCATCACAGATTTTTGAGGGAGAGAAGGAAATTGCTTGTGAAGATTTGTGAGAACTTCTTCCATCCTGAAATGACTTAACCTGCAAAAATTAAACACACAAAAATAAAACACACCATATCACAATATATACACAAATTGCATGGGTTGCCTCCCTGCGAGCGCTAAGTTTAAAGTCGTCAGCTAGACGTGACTTCTTGAATGTTAGGCTGGATCTGAAAGTGTGACACTTTCTTTTTGTCGCTCAAATGATTCTCTCCAGTGCTTGACATGCTTGTTTTTAACCTTGAATTTTTTGTTGGAGTCAGGATCATTTATCTCAACGGCTCTATCTGGTAAAACTTTGGTGATCACAAATGGACCTGACCACCGTGATTTTGGCTTCTATGGGAAGAATTTCACCCTTTATTTGTTTAACAGTACCTTCTGGCAGAAGTGGGCACGGTTCCAGTTGTATGTGCACTAACTTCTCATCCTGTCTCTTCTTGGCCTTTTCTTTGTACAATTTGGCATCCTTAAAAGGCTGATTGTGAAATTCCTCCAATTCGTTGAGCTGGTGGAACTTTTTCTCTTCTGTTGCTTGTAGTGCAAGAATTGGCTTTTTCAGTGCAAAAGATGCTTTATCTTCAGGCTCCACAGGCAATTGACATGTTTTAAGTTTGTCAGTATAACTTTGCATTGCATTGGAGTTCTGAATGGTACTGTGTATCACATCAAGTCTGAAACATTCCTCTTTGTTTTCATCATCTGGGAAATTCATGGCCTTGAAAACATTGAATGTTATTTCTTGGTCTTGTACCCTCATGGTTAATTCTCCTTTTTATACATTAACAATGGTTCGACCTGTAGCCAAGAATGGTCTCCCGAGGATGATTGGCATGTCTGCGTCTTCCTCCATATCAAGGATAATAAAATCTGCTGGGAAAATGAATTTATTAACCTTGACCAGCACATCCTCAACTACGCCTCTTGGAAATACGAGCGTTCTATCAACAAGTTGTAGAGAGACTGAAGTTGGCATTGTTTCTCCAATCTGTAATTTCCTGAAAATAGAAAAAGACATCAAGTTAACACTTGCACCTAAATCACACAAAGCCTTACCGAAGTCATGTTCTCCTATGGTGCAAGGAATATTGAAACTGCTAGGATCTTTCAACTTTGGGGGAAGTTTCCTCTAAATGATGGCGCTGCACTCTTATGATAATGCTACTGTCTCGTAATCTCCCAATCTCCACTTTCGTGAAAGAATGTCTTTCATGAATTTGGTATAGCTGGGCATTTGTTCCAACGCTTTTGCAAATGGAATGTTGATATGCAGCTTTTTGAACACCTCCAGGAAACGAGCAAACTGCTTGTCCAGTTTGTTTTTCTGAAGACGTTGAGGAAAATATGGAAGTGGAGTGATCTGTTCTTTTTCCTTTGCTTCTTTTTCCTCCATATGTTGCTTGTTTCTTTTGGAATATCTTCAATTGTTGCCTTGATTCCAACATCTTTGTTTATTTCAGTACCGCTTTTTAACATGATGGCATGACATTGTTCCTTTACCATGTTCATTGGATTTGGCTCTGTGTTGCTAAGAAGGGTACCTGATGATCTGTAACTCTGAGCATTGGCCAGTTGTCCCATTTGATTCTCCAGTGCTATGATTGAGGCTGAATGGCTTTGGTTCAATGCTACTTGATTTTGAACCATAGCTGCTAAAGCATCATATTTTGCTTCTTGCTTCTTCAACTGGGTCAGCACTTCTATTATTCCTGGTTCTTTTTCATGCTTCTGGCCTTTGTTCTGTTGCTGGAATCCAGGTGGTGGATATTTATGTTGTTGGAATCCTGGTGGTGGATTGTTCTTTTCCCCTGAATTGTTGCTCCATGAAAAATTCGGATGATTCCTCCACCCTGGGTTGTAGGTGTTGGAATATGGATTGTTCCCCTTGTCTGTTGAAATTATTGACATAATTCACTATTTCTTCAAGTTGGTTTGGTTCTGGTGCTCCTCCATATGGTGAACTTGTGGATCCACCATTAACTTTCATGTTAAGAGTTTCCAGATTTTTACAAATCACATCCAGCTTGGAATTCAGTGCTGTGTTGGCTCCAACTTCATAAATTCCTGCAATTCTTTGGATCATGCTCATTTCTGTTGGCCATAAGGAATTGTTGTTGGCCATTTCTTCAATTAAGTCCCAGGCCTGATCTTCTCCTTTTGCCATCAAATCTCCTCCAGTAGCAGCATCAATTGTGGTTCTCATTATTCCAGAAAGTCCATTGTAGAAGGTTTGGACTTGTAGCCACTTTGCGATCTCATGATGAGGACATTTCCTGAGTAAATCTTTGAATCTTTCCTAAGCTTCGCAAAAGGGATTCTGAATCTTGTTGCACGAAGGATGTGATGTCATTCCTTAACTTTGCAGTTCTGGCTGGTGGAAAGTACTTTGCTAGGAATTTGGTGGCTAGAGTGTTCCAAGTTGTGATGTAACTTGCTGGTAACGAATGTAGCCAAGCTTTAGCTCTGTCTTTCAGGGAATATGGAAAAATCAGCAGTCTCATTGCTTCTTCAGCTGCACGGTTGTAATTGAAAGTATCGCAAACTTCCAGGAAGTTACTGATGTGGGAATTAGGATCTTCAGTTGCATTTCCCCCAAACTGTACTGACTGCTGAATCATCTGGATGCATGTTTTGATGTCACACGTATTTACTGGTAAAGGAGGAAGTACAATACAAGAAATGAAGCCGTCGACCACCAGAATGGTTCTGTCTCGAATGAGTATCGGTGGTGCAACTTCCAAAGGTTCAGGTTCCATGTTGACTAAAGCTTCTTGGCATTCTCTGCCTTTCCTTTCTCAACTGTATGATGGTTTTTTCAATTTCTGGGTCAAGCGGTCAGAGTTCAAAGCTTCTGGTTCGTCTCATGTAGTTTCTGAGAACCTGAAACACAAGAAAACAAAAACAATAAGTAAAAAGAAATTAGATACAAGTAACGTATCTAACCTTAAAACTAATAATGAAAGATAAATAAGTCCCCGGCAACGGTGCCAAAAACTTGACCGGTGCGTAATCACACGCGTATAACGTAAGCGCACGTATCGTTCAAGTAGTATAAAAAGTATCGATCCCACGAGGACTTAATACCTAATCTATTAATTTTATGAGGTCAAATGATTACTAGTATCTAACATGTTGTTTGATTGATTTGAAATGGTGATGATTCTAAATTTAAAAACAAGTAAATAAAATTGCACGAAAGTAGGTTTAAGAAAATTCAATATTAGGAAATTATATAGGGTTGTGAATCTTTCTAATATCTTTAAAAAGATGAAGTGGTTATTTCATGTTTGTGTAATATATCGGTTTAATAACCTGAAACACTAAATTATGCGAAAGCCTCTGTCGATGGTCAGACGCAAATACCCAGTATAACCCAATTGAACCATATGTCTATGTCAACCAAATTACCTGGATTCATTAAGTTTAAGTTCCAATTATGGCTACCTCCGCCGACAGGTATATGTCTATCCTGTAAGGAAATCTATTAAAGGGTTATCTATCCTCAAGGAAGATCGTGGGCTATTAAGTCTAAGGTTGAAACCTAAAATTCTTTTGTCAAGTTTATTTTAGATTTATCACATCAATCTTATTGGTCATCAGAAAACAAGAAGCATTAAGCTTAAGATTTAATAAGTAAACCTTTAAATTACCCAAACTATAAAATAACCCCTTATAAAACGGTGATATTAGAATTCATCACAACCCCAGATAACTAACTTAGCTACGACACATAACTAGGGCTAGTAAAAACTTAAATAAAATAAAAGACATAAAGTAAAATGCTGAAAAGTAAATAACGGAAAGTAAATGCTGAAACTAAATACTGAAAATTTAATGCTGAAAAGTAAATACTGAAAGTAAATTGCTGAAAAGTAAATTTTTGAAAAGTAAATGCTGAAAAGTAAATTGCTGAAAAGTAAATAAAGTAAAAGTACAATAAAAGAAAAATGATGCGGTAAAATGATCCACTTTTATTACTTCTATTTTAGATATCTCCCTTAATATAAATATTAACTTTGCATGATAATTACCAACCAGCCATGAGGCGGTATCCAGATTAAGTCAAATTAAATTAATTACCAACCGACCAATCAGGCGATATCCAGTTTAGTAAGATTAAAACCAATTTAAATAATTACCAACCGACCAATATGGCGGTATCCTCGTTAAGTCAGATTTTAACTAATTTATATATTATAATTAAGGGAGATTAATCTAAATATTAGTAATAAAATTTTTACCTTTAACCCCAGTAAAGGGGAGTTACCTCCTCATTACTGAAAAGTAAAAACTGAAAATTAAAGAAAGAAAAGTACTGTGCGTAAAAGTAAATTGCGGAAAGTAAAAACTGAAAAGTAAAGAAAAGAAAGTGCGAAAGCGGAAATTAATTACTGAAAGCTGTAAATAAATAAACAAGATACATATTCTTAGTATTCTTAAGGAATTCATTAGAAGAAAGTATGAATTTACAAATGAAATGGCTTGGTATTTATAGGCAAAATTTTACCTCCATCAAATCATCCACCAAATCCATTATTAATTTCTCCACTAATTGCTCCACTAATTGATCAACCAAATCCATTATTAATTACTCCACTAATTGCTTATCATGTTTGGTGGTGATTTGATAATAATTATTATTTATTTATTAATTTTTTTTTTGCTTTGAAAATGATTGAAAATGACTTTCCAAAACTATTTTGTCTTTAAAAGTTGTAGATCTTTGAGTCTTCTTTAATCTGGAACTTGAATCAGCTCAATCCGATATCGGAGTAAAATGTTATGCCCAAAATACGACAGATGCGCAAAATTAGAATTTCCAAAACTGCACTTCGTTAAAACGCCCTTTCAAGTTTCCAATCTCCAAAATTAATATGTCAAGTCCAATTTTTACCCTTATTTGACCCACATTTCGTCCTAAATGATTTCATTGTGTCCTAATATTATTTTATCTGCAAAATAAACTAAAACACATCAAAACGTTCATCAAACCCGAGAAACTAAACAAAATATTAAGTAAAATGGGCGGTAAATATTGATATATTTTCCGCTCATCAATTTACAATTTCGTTTAATACTTACTTACATGCGCTCTTTTATTTTTTATTTTATCGTCGTTATAAATATATATTAGTTGGACTAATATTGAATATTTCTTTCTTTGAACAGTTAGACTGTACAAGACACTACTCCACTTGTAGTTGGTTATATAGTTGGACTATAGTAACCATTACATTTTGAGTGTACTCGAAATCGTTGATTGGATAGTTGGACTATTACAATCAATATGGCTAGAAAAATTAGCATTAGGGACATCGTCACGGGCGGCAATGTCTTTATCGGCGCCAATTTTTCAGATTGGGAGATGAATCTCAAGATTGTCCTGGGAGCCGAGAAGTTACTCTATGTCATAGAGAAACCTCTCGGGCCTAAGCCCAGAGATGAGAAAACAGTAGAGCATGAGCTTTGGAAGACTCATCATGATGATAACTTTAGTGGTCAATCCGTCATGCTTGCCGCAATGACTCATCAATTTCGTCGTCAGAACAAAAGATTAGATCGTTATACCATGATGTTGAAATTAAAGGATCTTCATAGATCTAACCTTAGATCTTAGAAGTACGAATTACAAAAGAAGCTCTTTCGCTCGCGTATGTCAGAGGGTACATCTGTCGAGCACTAGGTGTCGCAGATTATTGTTGACATCGAACAACTAGATTAGTTGGGCATTACCTACGAGGCCGGGACTTCCATAGATTTGATCTCACAGTCTCTGCCCGAATGTTGGGGCGGGTTCATCATGAACCAAGAGAAGACTCTTGGAGAGTTATTGGCGATGCTGAAAAAAGCAGAGCCAGAGCTTCGAAAGGGCAAAAAGTGCGATGCGCATCTTACTTCGACATCTCAGAAGGCCAAGGCTTGACCGAAGGCTTCTGGGGTGTGAAGAAAAAAGGTAAAGGCAAAATCGTCATAGTATTTTAGGAAGACAAATGATATATCCCAAGATGTGTGCCTAAACTATGATAAACGGGGTCATTAGAAGCGTGACTGCCATATGGACAAGGGAGACATGAAGGAAGTGAAGGCGGGCAAGGCTCCGACTTCAGGTATGTTTGTTATTGTAATAAACGTGTCCACTACCGGTTTTAAAAAATTAGATTTTTTATGCTGGATGTGATACATACATGTGTACTGATGTGCGAGATCTGCTGATTAGCAGGAGACTGGCTTCAGCTGAGATCGACCTGCGAGTCAGAAACGGGACGAGAGTCGCTGTTTTGGCTGTGGGAACCTAAGTTTTTGAACTGCCATTTGGGCATGTACTTAAATTAGGAAACTGTTATAATATACCTAGTTTGACTAGAAACATTATCTCTATATATAGTTTAACCCATTACGGGTAAACCTTTATGTTTCAGAACACTGGGTGTTTTGTTTATAAAGATGATATTGAGATATACACATTAGATGTGAATAACAGTATTTATATTTCGAATATAAATGAATCTCAAGCATATAACATGACAAACAAAAGGCTCAAACTGAGTAAATCAGATGAGACTTATTAGTGGCATTGTTGTCAGGGACACATTAACAATGTTGGACAGTTATGACCCATAGCGTCACTATTTGAACAGATCATGGTGTTGTTGTACAAATTAACTATGTGACAAAGAAGATTGCTCTTTTATCATTTGTGATTAGATCACCAAGATGTGTAAATGATAGAAGGTCCATATGATTAGATCCGGATTGAGATGATATGAGATAGTATCAATCCACGAAGGATTAATCATTAAATATCCATAGTCAGAGTATTATCGAGATTGGACATCGATAATGCGTAACAGACTAGTATTACACTTGTGCGCATTGTGAGGGCATAACAGCATAGTTCTCATATATTTGGGTATAAGATACTCATGCAAGTGTAATATGAGGTTGTGTTTACCGATGCTACGGGAAACAGCTTCGCTCTGGATAGACCCCTCGGAATTCCATTGGTAGTATGACTATGTGTCTATGGAAGTCCGAAATCAGGGTAGGTGTAATTGGTCATAACCTGAGACTTGCACCGCTAATACTCACGACAATCAATATACTTTGGTTTTAGGTCATCCAGGGCTTTAACAGGTTCTGTGTACGCCTTTGCTGGGTATATTGAGAATCGTAGTGTGTTGGGTGTGATGTCAAGACGGAAGTATCACTCCAGTCATAGTGGAGATGATGGTCACGTAGGATACGGAACTGGTTCTCTTATGTACTGCAGTCATCGGGATAAAATGACAAGGTCATGTTTATCCGATTATAGAGACTAATTACCAGAGATCCGATATGTGCTTCGTACGGGGCAGACACAATTCCAGCCCCAGGCCTAGCATGTGACATCCGATACTTGATCGAAATATGCAATACTACGTATACTGCGCCTGATATAGATCACTTTATTCCTGTAAGGATGTTTCTGGAGAATTGGGTAGGCATGACGCTTTGCTAGAAGCGAACCTTGTCTTGTAAATCGGTAAAAACGTAGTACTAGGTACTTACGTGTTCGGATAGTCCGACGACCGGATTTACTGCCAACATATTCGGGGATCTCATGGGTCACTTCCCGAAGATTCACCGATGACGTATGACTCGCACTTTATTAATCTGGGATTAATTAGATGAGAGAGAAAATTAATCTGGGATTAATTGCAGAGATATTTTATCTGGGATAAAATATCAATTAAAGAGAGAGAACGATTAATTTGGAATTAATCGGTAAAAATAATATATTCGATATATATACGAAATTGGATTTCGACGCAAAATTGAAATTAGATTTTAATTCGGGTGAACGAGTTAATTTAGAATTAATTCGTAAACGACGTGAATAGTGATTTTGCTAGGCATAATTATTTAATTACTTCGCAACGGAAAATTTGTTAATTTGGAATTAGCGAATCCGAGTCCGGGAGTGTTTGCGAGCGCACTCGCATTTCGAATTCAAGTGCGGCCCGCAAGTCACATCAAGCGTCAAATCACTAGTCACATCAAGCGTCAAATCACTTGTCACTTTGAGTGATGTGATGTCAAGTCACTTGTGATGTGAATAGTTGATGTGAGTTGTTTGAAGCAATTTATTGCCAAATTTTGGCTCCAAAACTTGTTGACTTTTGGAAAGGCATATACAACTTTTGGTTTTGATTTTTTGGTATAAGGTTTTTGAAACCAAACAACCAACTCTCTCTCTTCTTTCTTCTCTCCATCTTCACGCCCAACAAGGGCTGCTTTTCTTCTATTTTTCAGCAAACTGCCGAGAACAAGGAAAAGTTCCATGGTGATTTTGTGGCAAAATTACCAAGTGCTAGCACACAATAGAGTCTTGCGAAGGTGATAGGGAACCACACACGTGAGCATGGAATCATATCACGAAAGCTTGGAGCTTGGAAGATGATCCATGGCCGATTCTTGGAGAGTCAAAACAGTGGACTGTCGTGACCACCATGGAGGGCAGAAAAGATTTTTATTCTTCGTCGCATCGCTCAACCGCTCGATGTAAGTATTCCGCAACTTCCTCGTGTATTCGTACTTATGTTTTATGCTTGATAATCGATCCTCGGGATCGTAGAAACCCAACAATGGTATCAGAGCGTTGATTAAACATGAAACTTGATTGAGGGTTAAAATTGGGTAAATTGATTTTGAGCATGATTTGGTTGAAGTTTTTGATTAAGTATTCTTAAATGATGTTTAATTGAAGATTGATTGGATCAATTTCATGAAAAATGGTTTGGAATAATATTCCCCAAAAATCATGGCTTGGCCGAATGATGAACATGCCCTAAAGCCTTGGTATTTTTGAATTTTAATCATTGGATGAGTTGGAATCATGTTGGGTAATATTGATTGTGGATTTAATTGGATTAAAACCGAATCGATTTGAAAATACCCCACATTGCCGAGACATATATAGCATGAAATGGGTTTGATTTTAATTAAAATGTGTTGGACATGTTTTAATATTAATAAGCATAATTAATTGTACAAATTTGTGTTTTGGAAATGTTGATTTGGGTAATTAATTATGTAATACACTTTGGTTAATTAAATTGTGAATTTGGAATTTTTATAATTTAATTAATTGGGCTAATTTTGGAAATTGGGCTTTTAAAGTTGTAAATGGGCTAATTGGGCTCGGTTGTACCAAGATGGGTTTAGGCTAAATTGGTTGGATCCAATTAGGCCCAAAACCAATTCCATAAAGTTCAATTATGATATTTTAATTGGGCCTAATGGGCCTAAATTGATTTCTAGGCTTATGGGGTTATTCCTTGATTGGGCTTTGGTTATTGGGTTTGACCCAAGTTGACCAAAAGTCCATGCCTTATGAAATTAATTAAAAGCCCATTGGACATTAATTAAATTAACATTGGATGTTAATCGGGCTTTGAGACCCGTAACGATTAAATTTGGAATTTAAGTCTTAAAGGTTCGTTAATAAAGTGTAGTATTTAATTTGGAATTAAATAGCGAATTAGTATTAAATGCAAATTGAATTGGATTTAATTTTGTAGTTTAATATAATTCAAGAATTCGTACTTTGAGTACTTATTCGCAAAACGAGTTTGACTCGCGCAAAATCAAATCGTTGTTTGAACATTGGATGGTCATTAATTATTCAGATTAATTAATTGGATTAGATTGATTGATAAATGCTTATGTGAATACATGGTTGCGATGCATGAATAGTGTATATCAGATGGATATTAGATGGGTGGGTCAATTTTGGAAATTGTTGTAGTAAATTTAGAATTTATTAATTGGACCTGCGTGTTCAGCCTATTACCTATTTGACTCTGTGTATTTCTCTTCTCATCTATCCCCTCAATGTAAATGAGGTTTCTTTAGAAGTGTTATGTAACGGGTAGAAGTAATACTTGTGCTAGCGGGAGAGAGGAAATGGAGAGATTTGATCTAGGATCAATGTGTTAAGTATCCATCCGTATATCATTATTATTTTATTTATATGCGCCTTATTATGTGTTTAGAATGCATGTTTAAGGGTGTATGATGATGAGACCTTAACAAGATAATAAATTGGTTGCCATTTGCACGCGAAAAACCCTCAAATAATATTAAGCGTTTTTCCTTCCATTGAGTGATTCTTACTCAAGATCTAAGACTGGCATTGGTTTTTTTGCCAAAGTCAAGACCTTTGTCCGTCGAGGATGTGTTTGAATCATGAGAGCTTATTCCATATCGGTGTCTTGTCCAGTCGTGATTTGTTGGCCAAAGTCAAGATCACTCTTGTCCATCGACATTGATTACGAAGCTTTACAAGGTCAATGGGTCACGCTTAACTGGGATCACTAAGTTTGTTGTGCCAAAGCCAATGCTTAGTTGATACAGAGGAAAAAAGTTAGGTAATATATTGGATATATTGGCATATATAAAATATATGTTTCGGACTTGGATGTCCCCCTACTGGATCTAGGAATTGGATGGGATCCAATTGATCTTAAAGATCTACCTAGTTAATTATCATACAATTTGTTGGCCAAAGTCAAGATTGTGTGACATTTAACGGGATCCTAGCCCACTAGGAAACACGGTTTCCCGAGTACTCGACAGAGGGTTAGAGGCTCGCTGAAAAATAGTGGGAGGCAAGAATTAAATTTGCAATATTCGTTTAGTTACTTGCCATACGCGCTCATTACAAATCATTAGTCAAATATATTAAATGTTAGTTGGACTAATATTTAAAATATTGTTTTAAAATAGTTGGACTGTATTCAAACTATTCATTTATAGTTGATTATATAATTGGATTATAGTAATCAATATATTTGAATTAATATATTTAATTATAGTTGATTTTATAATTGGATTATAGTAATCAATATAATTGAATTTGAACAATTTAATTATAGTTGATTAAATAGTTGGACTATAGTAATCATTATAATAAATAGTACCTGAAATCGTTGATTAAATAGTTAGACTATTAGAATCAAGATAAAATTGAAAGATTAACGTTTAATACATAATCATAGGGAAAATGTATTTAAATGGTTTAATTTTCAAACTGGGAATAAAATTCATGATAATCTTGAAAACTAAGATTACTTTATTTGATAAAATAACAACTTAGGCCTAAGCCCGGAGTTAAGCAAATAGTAGAGCATGATCTTTAGAAGATTCATGTGATGATAACTTTAGTGCTTAATCCATTAAACTTGCCAAATAGACTCCTTAATTTCTTAATCAGAACTAAGGATTAGAAGTACTAAATTGCAATACATAACTCTTGGAGAGTTAATGACTATTCTCAAATAGACAAAGTCAAAGTTTGCAATTAGGCAAGTAGCGCAAGGCGCACCTTACTTCGATATTCTAGAACGCCAAGGCTTGGCCAAAGGCTTCTGGAGTGTTGAAAAGGGCAAAGGCAAAATCATTATAGTCTTCTGGGAAGATAAAGGACAAATCCCAAAATGTCTGCCTAAATTGTGGCAAACGGGATCGCGAAAGCGTGACTCCCGTTTGGACAAAGCAGACATGAAGGAATTGAAGATGGTGCAAGGCTCCGACTTCAAGTATGTTTGTCATAAATATGTTCACTACTAGTATTAAAATTGGATTTTAAATACTTAGTGTGGTACATAAATATGCATTGATGTTCAAAATCTGCTATAAGCAGGATATTGACTTCAATTGAGATATATTGCAAATCGGAAACGGGACAACAGTCGCTGTTTCAACCGTAGATACCTAATTTTAGGAACTACCCTTCAAGTGTGTACTTAAATTAGGAAACTGTTATAATGTAACTAGTTTGACTAGAAACATTATCTCTATATCAGTGTTTAATCCGTTGCGGATGTACCTTTATATTCTAGAACATTAAAGTGTTTTATTATATAAAGATGATATTGAGATAAACACACTAGATGTGAATAACAGAATTTATATTTTGAATATAAATAAATCTCAAACATATTATATGACAAACAAATAGCTCAAACTGATTTGATCAGAAGAGACTTAATTGTGGCATTGTTGTCTGGGACACAATTAAACAAGACTCGTATATCCACACTTTCGAAGAGTGGATACTAGGACATATTGATTCCAATCAAATAAAGTCTACGAATCTAGTTTATTGGGCAAAGTGCCTAAAACACATTTACTTGGTAAAAGTGTAAGTGCCACCGATCTGTTAGCCCTAGTTCATAGTGAAGCAAGTGGGCCCATGTCTAGCTAGGCTAGAGGTGGATATGAATATTTCGTGACCTTTACGGATGTGGCATCGCGTTATGGTTATGTGTCTCATTTGAAACACAAATCGGAAACTTTTAAAGTTTCGACACGAAGTAGACAAACAGATCGGCTAATGTATAAAACCATCACGGTTAGACTATGATTAAAATACTTAAGCAATAAGTTTCTCTAATACTTGAAAGAGTATAGTATTCTTTCAATGAGGACTCCTCCCGGAACACGTCAATTTGACGGTGTGTCCGAACTGAGAAATCAAATTTTGTTGGACATGATAAGGTTAATCATGAGTCTCTCTGAGCTACCATTTCCTTCAACAGATAAGCATAAACAGTGCAGAACTTATTTTGAATAAGGTTCCATAAAATCTGTTTGACAGACTTCATATTAGATATGAACATGAAAGAAACTGGGTTTCTCATTCCTGAAGATTTGGGAATGCTGGGCATATGTTTGGATGATACCAAACTAAAACCCAAATCGGATAAGTTCCTTAATTGTAGGTTATCCTAGGGAAACCAAAGTATTGTACTTATACAACTCACAAGAGAACAATTTAATTGTTGCTCGCCATGTGATTTTCCTAAGAGGAATACCGATATATAGTGGTAAGTGGGAGGATAGTAAAACTCGATGAAAATCGAAGTAATACAATTCAAGGCACCGATTCCTAATGGAACATAAATAGTTCATCAAGGATGAAACTATACTATTAATCTTCGAATACACAAGGACCGCGTAAGTCGGAGAGAGTCAGAAAACAACCTGGGGTATGGGTTTCTGATCTCACCTCATAAAGATGTCAATCTTATTGAGGAATACCAACTGACTACGTATGAGGAAGTGATACAAGGTATCGACTCCCAATTATGGCAAAGTGCCATAATGTCCGGAATGGATTCCATTTAAATCAACTATGTTTGGATACTAGTTGATGTACCAGAAGGCATTGTGCCTATTGGTACTATATAAGTCTTCAAGGAAGACATACATGGAAGGCAACATACCAACGTACTAAGCTAGGCTTGTAGCGGAAAGGTATCGTCATCAACATTGTGTTGATTACGATTCAACCTTTTACCTATTGCCACGGTAAATCCATTTGGATAATGCTTGCTGATGTTGCATGTTTCATTTATGAAATATGGCAGCTGGAACAGCAAAATCGCTTTCCTTAAACGTAAACCTTTTGGAGGATGTTTACAATATCCTGACGGTTTTTTCATACCTAAACTAGCAAACAAGGTTTGCAACTTATTCGATCCATGTTTGGATTGAAGCAAGCATAGGTTCTTGGAATTATCGTTTTGATATAATCATAATGGTTTATGATTTAATTCAAATGAAAATGATTCTTGTGTATATGAGGAGGTTGGTGGGAGCGCACTAACAATGAATGTCCTATAAAATAATGATAATATATCATTTCTTGGAAATGATATTCCCATAATATAATCAGTGAAAGCTTGGCTTTCATGAAAATTCTCCTTAGAATTCTTGGGAGAAACAACCTTTATTCTAGGAATAAAGATCTTCTGGGAAAGATTTAAAAGTTGTTGACACTCTCTGAGAACTCGTACATTGAAAAATGTACGCGACCTGGTGTCTCATATGCTTTGAGTATATGGAGTCACAATCGGGCCAATCCAAGTGATAGTCACTGGATTAATGTTAAGAACATCCCTAAGTATCTTAGAGAACTAAGGATGCTGTCTTGAACTATGGAGATGAAGAACTTGAAGTGACTGGGATCACTGCTGTAAGTTTCCTAACCGATAAAACGACTATAAGTCGTAATAACGGTACTATACAGTTTGAATAACGGAACAGTGAGTTGGAAATCTTCCAAACAAGATACTGTTACCGGATAAACAACAAATGCGGGTTATTACTGCAGCTGAGGCAGTAATAGAAGCCATTTGGGTCGAAAATAAATCTAATTAGATTAGATATAGTTCTGTTAGCAGCTGAGCTAGGCTTCAGCACAACCTAAAGAATTAATGATCTCATCAACGATCCAGATACATACTTCATTATTCATCTAATTCGTTCGGATCATACATCGTGGTGATGTGATGATCGTATAAATCGCATTAGATGATAATCATGCAAATCCGCTGACGAAAGCATTTTCTCAGCAGCTTGAGCGAACCGTATATAGTTTGGGTGTAAGACACTCGAGTGACTGGCTATAGGCCAAGTGGGAGATTGTTGGATAGTTATGACCCATAGCGTCACTATTTGTACAGATCATGGTGTTGTTGTACAAATTAACTATGTGACAAAGGAGATTGCTCTTTTATCATTTGTGATTAGATCACCAAGATGTATAAATGATAGAAGGTCCATATGATTAGATCCGGATTGAGATGATATGAGACAATATCAATCAATAAAGGATTAATCATTAAATATCCCTAGTCAAAGTATTATCGATATTGGACATCGATAATGCGTAAAAAACTAGTATTACACTTGTGCGCGTTGTGAGGGCATAACGTCATAGTTCTCATATATTTGGGTATAGGATACTCATGCAAGTGTAATAAGAG
This sequence comes from Zanthoxylum bungeanum, assembly GCA_019454045.1. Classification (NCBI taxonomy): domain Eukaryota; kingdom Viridiplantae; phylum Streptophyta; class Magnoliopsida; order Sapindales; family Rutaceae; genus Zanthoxylum; species Zanthoxylum bungeanum. Next base: position 66,805 of record SKCR01037020.1, on the reverse strand, counting down.
GTTGTGTTTACCGATGGTACGGGAAACAGCTTTGCTCTAGATAGACCCCTCGGAATTCCATTGGTAGTATGACTATGTGTATATGGAAGTCCGAAATCAGGGTAAGTGTACTTGGTCTTAACCTGAGACTTGCACCGCTAATACTTGCGACAATCAATATACTTTGGTTTTAGGTCGTCCAGGGCTTTAACAGGTTCTGTGTACGCCTCTGCTGGGTATATTGAGAATCGTAGTGTGTTGGGTGTGACGTCAAGATGGAAGTATCACTCCAGTCATAGTGGAGATGATGGACACGTAGGATACGGAACTAGTTCTCTTATGTACTGCAGTCATCGGGATAAAATGACAAGGTCATGTTTATCTGATTATAGAGACTAGTTACTAGAGATCCGATATGTGCTTCGTACGGGGTAGACACAATTCCAGCCTCAGGCCTAGCATGTGACATCCGATACTAGATTGAAATACGCAATACTACGTATACTACGCCTGATATAGATCACTTTATTCCTGTAAGGATGTTTCTGGAGAATTGGGTAGGCATGACGCTTTGCTAGAAGCCAACCTTGTCTTGTAAATCGGTAAAAACGTAGTACTAGGTTCTTACGTGTTCGGATAGTCCGATGACCGGATTTACTGCCAACATATCCGGGGATCTTATTGGTGCTTCCCGAAGATTCACCAATGACGTATGACTCGCACTTTATTAATCTGGGATTAATTAGATGAGAGAGAAAATTAATCTGGGATTAATTGCGGAGATATTTTATCTGGGATAAAATATCAATTAAAGAGAGAGAACGATTTGTTTGGAATTAATCAGTAAAAATAATATATTCGATATATTATACGAAATTGGATTTCGACGCAGTATTGAAATTAGATTTTAATTCGGGCGAACGAGTTAATTTAGAATTAATTCGTAAGTGACGTGAATAGTGATTTTGCTAGGCATAATTATTTAATTACGTCGCAACAGAAAATTCGTTAATTTGGAATTAGCGAATCCGAGCCCGGGAGTGTTTGCGAGCGCACTCACATTTCGAATTCAAGTGCGGCCCGCAAGTCACATCAAGCGTCAAATCACTAGTCACATCAAGCGTCAAATCACTTGTCACTTTGAGTGATGTGATGTCAAGTCACTTGTGATGTGAATAGTTGATGTGAGTTGTTGGAAGCAATTTATTGCCAAATTTTGGCTCCAAAACTTGTTGAATTTTGGAAAGGCATATACAACTTTTGGTTTTGATTTTTTGGTATAAGGTTTTTGAAACCAAACAACCAACTCTCTCTCTTCTTTCTTCTCTCCATCTTCACGCCCAACAAGGGCTGCTTTTCTTCTGTATTCAGCAAACTGCCGAGAACAAGGAAAAGTTCCATGGTGATTTTGTGGCAAAATTACCAAGTGCTAGCACACAATAGAGTCTTGCGAAGGTGATAGGGAACCGCACACTTGAGCATGGAATCACATCACGAAAGCTTGGAGCTTGGAAGATGATCCATGGCCGATTCTTGGATAGTCAAAACAGTGGACTTCCGTGACCACCATAGAGGGCAGAAAAGATTTTTGTTCTTCGTCGCATCGCTCAACCGCTCGATGTAAGTATTCCGCAACTTCCTCATGTATTCGCACTTATGTTTTATGCTTGATAATCGATCCTCGGGACCGTAGAAACCCAACAAACAAGACTCGTATATCCACACTTTCAAAGAATGGATACTTGGACGAATTTGATCCTAATTCATATGATGTCTACGAATCTTGTTTATTAGGCAAAGTGCCTAAAAATGCCTTTTAACGGTTAACGTGTACGTGCCACCGAGCTTTTAGCCCTCGATCATAGTGACGTATAAGGGCCCATGTCTAGCTAGGCTATAAGTGGTTATGAATACTTCACAACCTTTACGGATGTTGCATCACGTTATGGTTATATGTATCTTATGAGACACAAGTCGGAAACTTTTGATAAATTCAAAGAGTTTCGACACGAAGTAGAAAAACAGACTGGCAAAAGTATTAAAACATCATGGTTAGACCGTGGTGGAAAATACTTGAGCAATGAGTTTCTCGATTACTTGAAAGAGTATGGTATTTTTTCACAGTGGACTCCTCCCGGAACACCTCAATTGAGTGGTGTGTCCGAACAGAGAAACCGAACTTTGTTAGACATGGTAAGGTCAATAATGAGTCGCACTGAGCTATCAATTTCCTTCAGGGGATATGCATTGAACAGTACAATACTTATTTTGAATAAGGTTCTGTCAAAGTCTGTTGGATAGACTCCATATGAAATATGGACAGGAAAGAAATCGGGTTTCTCATTCCTAAAGATTTGGGTATGCTGGGCATATATTAAACGTTTGGATGGTGCCAAACTAAGAACCCAAATCGGATAAGTGCCTATTTGTAATTGGTTATCCTAGGGAAACCAAAGGATATTATTTCCACAACCCATAAGAGAACAAAATATTTGTTGCTCTCCATGCAGTTTTCCATAGAGGAATTCCTAAATGCAGTGGCAAGTGGGAGGAAAGTAAAACTCGATGAAAATTAGAGTGATACTGTTCCTGGCACTGATTCCCTCACGGAACATGAACAGTTCATCAGGGATGAGACTGTTCCACAATCTTCTAATACACAAGAACCGTGTAGGTCAGAGAGAATCAGAAAACAATCTTAGAGGTATGGGTTTCTGATCTCACCTCATGAAGATATTAATCTTATTGAGGATAATAAGCCGACTACGTATGAGGTAGTGATACAAGGTATCGACTCCGCTATATGGCAAGGTGACATGAAGTCCGAAATGGATTCCATGTATACAACCAAGTTTGGACACTGGTTGATGTACTAGAAGGCATTGTGCCTATTGGTAGTAAATGAGTCTTTATGGTGAAGACAGACAAGGATGGCAACATACAAACGTACAAAGCTAGGCTTGTAGCGAAATGGTATCGTCATCAACATAGTGTCGATTACGACGAAACCTTTTACTCGTTGCCATGATTAAATCCATTCAGATAATGCTTGCTATTGCTGCATATTTCGATTATGAAATATGGCAGATGGACATCAAAACCGCTTTCCTTAACGGAAACCTTTTGGAGGATGTTCATATACAACACCCTCACGATTTTATAGTGCCAAAACATGCAAACAAGGTTTGCAAGTTAAATCAATCCATTTATGGATTGAAGCAAGCATTGCGTTCTTGGAACCAACATTTTGATGAGATCATAATGGTATATGGTTTCATTCAAAATGATGATGATTCTTGTGTATATAAGAAGGTTAGTGGGAGCGCACTGACAATGATTATCCTATACGTTGATGATGTATTGCTTCTTAGCAATGACATTAATATATTAAAATCGGTGAAAGCTTGACTTTCATTAAAATTCTCCATAGAAATACTTGGGAGAGGCAACCTTTATTCCAGGAATAATGATCTACTGGGATAGATCTAAAAGTTGTTGGCACTCTCCGAGAACTTGTACATTAACGTATGGCGTCTCTCTATCTAAGGACGTGTCCTAAAACTCAAGATGAGAGAGATTCAATGAATCGGATCCCGTTCGCTTAAGTAGTCGGATCGATCATGTATGTCATGACATGTACGTGACCTGGTGTCTCATATGCTTTGAGCATCTGCATTTACAATCAGGCCGATTCAGGTGATGGTCACTTGATTGATGTTAAGAACATCCTTTAGTATCTTAGACGAACTAAGGATGCTTTATTAATTTATGGAGATGGAGAACTTGAGGTGACTGGGATCACCGTTGCAAGTTTCCAAATCGATAAAGACGACTGTAAGTCGCAATAAGGGTACATATTTTATTTGAACAACGGAACAGTGAGCTGGAAATATTCTAAGCAAGATGCCGTTGCCTATTCAACAATAAAAGTGGAATACATTGCTGCGGCTGAGGCAGCAAAAGAAGCATTTTGGATCTATACAATTCCTAATTGGATTAGGAGTAGTTCTGTTAGCAGCTGAGTTAGGCTACAACACAGGCTAAGGAATTACGGTCTCATCAATGATCCAAGTATGTACTTTGATGGTTTCATCTGATTTGTGAGATCGTACATCGTGGCGATGTAAAGATCGAAAAGATCGTTTCAGATGATAAACTTGCAGATCCGCTGACGAAAGCGATATCTCAGCAAAAGTTTGAGCGACCCATACATAGTTCAGGTGTTGGACACTTGAGTGATTGGCTATAGGCCAAGTGGGAGGTTGTTGGAAAATTATGACCCATAGCATCACTATTTGTAAAAGACATGCTGTTTTTATACAAATTAACTATGTGACAAAAGAAATTGCTATTTTATCATTTTTGTAATTGGATTACTTGGATATATAAATGATAAAAGTCCATATGATTAGTACCGAATTAATAAGATATGAGACAGTATTAATCCAAGAAAGGTTTAATCATTAAATATCCCTAGTCGTAGTATTATCGAGACTGGACATCGATAATGCGGAATAGACTAGTATTACACTTGTGCGTGTTATGGAAGCTTAACGACATAGTTCTCATATATTTAAGTATTGGATACTTATGCAAGTGTGATAGGAGGTTCTGTTAGCCGTTGGACCGGGAACAGCTTCGCTCTGGATAGACCTCTCGGAGTCCCATTGGTACTATGACTATGTGTCTATGGGAATCCGAATCAGGGTAGGTGTATGTGGTCTTAACCTGAGACTTGCATCGCTAATACTTGCGACAATCAGTATATTTTGGTTTTGGTCATCCGGAGCTTTAATAGGTTCTGTGTACGCCTCTTCTGGGTTTACTGAGAATCGTAGTGTATTGGGTGTGATGTCAAGATGGAAGTATCACTTCAGTCATATGGAGATGATGATCACGCAGTGATATAGAACTAGTACTCTTAAATGCTGCAGCTATTGGAATAGTATGACTAGGTCATGATTATCCGATTACAGAGACTAGTTGCTAGTGATCCAATATATGCTTCGTACGGGCCAGACACAATTCCAGCCCCAGGCCTAGTATGTGACATCCGATATTGGATCGTAATATGCAATACATTGTATATTACGCCTGATACAGATTATATATATTCCATGTTGAAGATATTTCTGGAGAATTGGGTAGGCACGGTTCTTTGCTAGAAGCCAACCTTGTCTTGTAAATCGGTGAGAACGTGGTACGCGGTACGCACGTGTCGGATAGTCCGACAACCGTATTTACTGGCAACATATCCATGAATCTCTTGGGTCGCTTCCCAAAAATTCACCGATGACATTTGACTCGAACAGAATTAATCTGGGATTAATTATGAGAGAGAAAATTAATCTGGGACTAATTACGGTAATAATTTTATCTGGGATTAAATTCGTCGAGAAGAGAGAACGTGATTAATTTGGAATTAATCGGCAAAGTAAATTTAATACCTAAATTGGATTTTACTATTTAATTTTTTTATTTTGGCTAAAATAATATATCGGATATATTAATTGAAATTGGATTTCAATGCGGAATTAAAATTGGATTTTAATTCAAGCGAACGAATTAATTTGGAATAAATTCGTAAGCGACTTTCGTAATAATTTTGCGAGGCATTATTATTTAATTAAAATTGATTTAATTATTTAGCGATGGAAAATTCGTTTAGTCAGATTAAACGAACCGGGCCCAAAGTGTGTTGTGTAAGCCAATTTGATTTGGAATTAATTGGGAAGGACCCACAACTCACATCACTTGTCAATTTGTGATGGAAGTGGTTGGCAACTTTAATTGTTGGACTTTAATTACACAACACACCTAACACACTTTAGTTAACTTTTGGAAGTCAACTTTTGTATCAAGTTTTAGAAACTAAAATGAACTATTCATTCTCTCCTCCATCTCTCTCAATGGCCGAAACTTTGCATCTCTTGGAGGGCAAATTTGCTTTCAAATTTTATTCTAGCTAGCACTTAAAGGAGTCAAAGGAAGGTGATAGGGAAACTCACCCTTGAGTTTGTGATTCAAATCAAAGATTGGAGCTTCCATCTTCAAAGAAAAGTTTTGAACTTCATCCAAATCAATGTAAGTTTTTTTCCACAAACTTTCTTGATTAATTCACACTTAAATCACGCTTAGAGATCCTGTGGCATGTCTATAACACTTATAGAATGGAGGTAGTATTACTAGTGGAAATAGAGATACAGTCAATGTGGGTATTAGCATAGGCCGAATTGCCTGAGCAGGAATGGGCCTCACAGAGGTTCGAACAGCTGGCATTATTGGATGAGAAAAGGATAAAGGCCTTATACTACATGCAGCTATACCAGAAAGGTTGGCCCAGACGTTCAACAAGAAAGTGCGTCCCACTAAGATTAGAGAAGGTGATCTAGTACTCAAACAATCAAAACCACTGATAATAGACCTAATGGGATGTTGGGAAGCAGCCGCAAGTGCGCAGCGGAAAATTAAATAAATCAAATTATGATGCCGTTATCCCTTTGCCCAAGACCCATTTGTTTTGATTATTCTACAAGCTTAGGCATGTTACTATATATTCGAAGCAAATACCTCAAAACTTTTAACTCGAGGTTCCTCTAGTCAATTAGACTTAAGGATCATCAAAATCAGTGACTTACTCTTAAACTTTAGAGTTGCTCACTTATATAAACCCAAGATATGAAAGGTTTGGTGCAAAAATTTGTAAAGAATTCTTTGGGTTTATATAGGTGCTCCAAAGACAACAAAATTAATTAAGAATCCGATGTGGGATAAAAACTAATTTAATCTTAGCCATTGGATCTTAATTTAGTGGTTTAATGAGATTATAAAACCCTAATAAGAGTTTGGGCCGAATTGGAATTCAAAAAAAATAACAAATAAAAAAATTTACTATTCACATTACTATTCACATTTTTTATTTATTTATCTATTCCAAATCCCAAAGTGCCCCTATCGTCATTCACCAATCCCTAAGCCACTATGGAACCTCATAAATGATCTGTTCAATAATTAAACACATTGAACCATTTATGAACAATTCCTACAGCAATCATATATGCTGTTAAATTTGTACTATGCATTGTTAACCATTGATTTCGACTTTGTTGTGTGTGACCTTTTGGGTTCCCCTCAAGTTGGACATGAAATGAATCGTGATAATTTAGTCGAACATAAATTATCCTCCGATCAGATGGTCGTTCGATTTCAATGACCAAGGTTGACATCTAGCAACATGCCAAGGCCCCCAAATGAGAAGGAAATATATATACCCATTCTATAAATGATTTACATATGATACGGTCCCTCGCCTCACTGTATCCCCATCGTTTGACCTAGGGTATGGAAAATGTCTACCCATATAGTCAAAGGTATGATGTTGATAGTGTCATGAATCGTGGCAACCCAAGAATCTCACATGATTCTTCCGCTGCGGCCACAGTCTCAAGTACTGATCACACATATCAACCCGCGAACTGGAATACTACTCTTATAAGAAAATATTATCCGAGAGAGTGGCGATTCTCTGTTGTATCTTTACAAACTTCATATGTTTCAACAAATGACCCAATCATACCTTTATGTCCGGATCTTTTGAACCGGGAAGGAGAATGTCAAAGTTATTTGATCCACATATAAAATTGTAAAGACCTCAAGTCTAAGGACTAGTCATACAATCGATACATGAAATTTCTCACAGACACATGGGATAAACACTCCATGTGAAAACTTTCGGCGGTCAGTTCAATGGACACGAGCAACTCATGCTTCCATGTGATACACCAAGCAGACGGATCTCCGCTAGTAGCCTATGAGATCGGCTACCCCACTTAAGGGTAGATCATATCATCATGCTAGTGTCTCCGCTTTCTGAACGCCCATATTATTCACAAAACTATGACTATGAACGTTTAAGAGTAATGATTCTCATAAGGTATGGAAGCCATCATCTTATTACTCCAAGGGCTTTATTACAGTGTTTGATGATTCATATAATTTATGCAAGACACGTATAATTAAGATTGTCATTTTATTAATTAATGAAAATATTACAAATACATGTACATATAGCCCATCCACAAGTTGGGTATAGGGCATATCCCTAACAGGGGAAAGTTCAGGCCCAATTGGGAAGGGCAGTGAGACTGTCAGATTTGGAAGGGAACGAGTTCACCGAGCCCATCAACGTGGACAATCTGAATCAATACTTTGCATAAAAAATAGAGAGAGAGAAAAGTAAAAGGCTCGTTGGGTTGAAAATCCGCAAAGGACAGCCCAAGCAAAATAAAGAGCATGAGTGAGAAAAAAAAAGGTTAATTGTAAAATCCGTGAGGAACAGTTAGCGACAGAGGTGTCCTTGCAATGCGGTTCATTATTCCCACATGTACTAAGAAGTAATGCAAATGTTTTTATTGAAGTAAATGTTTAAGATGTTCATAGATTGCATAAATCCCAGCTAACCGGGAAAGATTAGAGTCAGGTAATTACAAATCACGCCTTTTGTTTCTTAGATGCTGGATCAAGATCAGGAGATCTAGGAGAAGAACTCCGAGAATGGAGAGAAATAGAGCAACCTCGAGAATGAGGACAAAGAACTCCAGAAATTGAGAGGAACTCCGAGAATGGAGAACAACCTCAGGAATGAGGACGAGTCAAATCTGAAAAAATAAAATAAAAATTCGTTTAGCTCGCTGAGTTGAAAACCTGAAAAGGCGACTCAGGTAAGATAGAGCAATCCGCTAAGTTGAAAATCCGAAAGGACAGCTTAGGCAAAAGATAGGACGAACCTGTAAGACAAGGGGCCCCAATGGGATCTCAAGTCGATAGGATAAAGAAAACCCATCTGAATAGGGAATTCATCCATGCATACATGCATACACGCTGCATACGCACAATTTTTGTTTTGTGTTCGTAGGCTTTGAGAAAAAAGAAAAAGCGGTGGGGATGAGCAACCCCAAGAATGAAGAAGAGTCTCGTGAATGAGGACGAAATGGAGGATGAAATGTCTCACCACCATCAATTCGACAGTTCAGGAAGGAATCCTCGGGTCGAGGCCCATATTATCAGCAGTTGAAGAAAGAATCCCAGAAGTCTGAGCACCTCATCATCACAGAAAAAACTCCCCAGTAGATCGAAGAGTCACGCAGATGGACCAAAACGCCATCAGGAACGGTTCGAGAATGAACCATCTCACACCAGGAACGGTTCGGGAATGAACCATCTCATGCCAAGAATGGTTCGGGAATGAACCATCTCACGCCAGGAACGGTTCGGGGATGAACCATCTCATGCCAGGAACGGTTCGGGAATGAACCATCTCACGCCAGGAACGGTTCGGGGATGAAACATCTCATGCCAGGAACGGTTCGGGAATGAACCATCTCACGCTAGGAACGGTTTAGGAATGAACCATCTCACGCCAGGAATGGTTCGGGAATGAACCATCTCACGTCAGGAACGGTTTGGAAATGAACCATCTCACACTTAGGAACAGTTCGGGAATGAACCATCTCACACCAGAAACGGTTTATGAATGAACCATCTCACGCCAGGAATAGTTCGGGAATGAACCATCTCACGTCAGGAACGGTTTGGAAATGAACCATCTCACACTTAGGAACGGTTCGGGAATGAACCATCTCACACCAGGAACGGTTCGGGAATGAACCATCTCACACCAGGAACGATTTAGGAATGAACCAGAGATCGAAGCATCTCACATCCGGTGGTTTGGGAATGAAACCCAGAGGTTGAAGCACCTCGCCACCAAATTAACTTAGATCAGTAATGAATCCTAGAGATCGAAGTATCTCGCAGGATGAACCCAAAGATCGAAGCATCTCGAAAAAGCAGCAAAGCAACATGTAAGTCCGGCAACGGCCGACGAACCTGGTAAGTAAAAATGCATGCATGACTTTGATAGGGTTGTCACAGTCACATACTGCACAAGCCACATCAAAGTGGGGGAGACTGTAGATACTATAATTTTTCATAAGCCCAATGATGAGCCTCATATGGAGGCTATACTTGAAAAGTAACGGAAGTTGCGGGAAACAAAGGCCAGAAGGAAAACCCCCAAAACCTCCACCTCATTGGATTCAGACTCATTAGCCAACCTCATATTCGCTTAGTCAGTTTCTATTTCAAACCTTAGCCTCGGAAAAAATCCCCTACAAACCATGAAAACCAATCAATGCAGCACACGCCCAAGGCCCACACCAAGCCCATGCACGCCCAAGCCTTCCGAAATAAAAAATTCCCATGCAAAACACATGTGCAAATTCCCTCATCATTACCTTCCTAATTAACAAGATTGGGAATCCCTCAAACACTTTAATATGGAAAGGAAATCTTGAGACAATAGGGAATAGAAAGAGAGAGTGGCGGCTATAAGGAAGAGAGAATAAGAGAAAAACCCTAGGAGGCACAACCATAAACCCTAGGAGGCACAACTATAAAAAGGGACCAAATCATCAAGATAATGGGTCTCACTTTTTCTCAACACTGACATACGGGAATCACAAATCTAAACCTAGACTCTCTTTCTAGGCAACACACTCACGACAATCAAACAAACCAACCTCGAAACCTCTTCTTTCTTCTTCTGCTTCACCGAATAACAAAACCCTAAGCCAACCACCTGCCCACCACCGAACCACCAAAAAACCGAGAGCAAAGAAACAGTAGCCAACCACCAAGATATAACTAAAAACCGAGAGCAAAGAAACAACAAAAAACCACCAAAATATAACAAAAAACCGAGAGCAAAGAAACAGCAAGCAACCGCAAAAAAAAAAAACAAGAGCCAAGAAACAACAAGTAACCAGCGAAGCCTCACCAAAACCGTGAGACCATAACCAAAAACAACGTGAGAAATAGTCCTAAACTAGCAGCAAAAATAACCCAAAACTGATGAGGTCCATAATGCAACCCATGATGGAGGACAGACCACCACAGTGTAAGTTCCAGAGGGTCTAATCACGAGGTCTCGAGCTAAGAAGATCCAGGAAGCTATACATGGATTCATATAGAAGATTGTATCTGACTATTCCCGCACTTCTACTTCATTGAGTATGGGCTTGAAGCTGGACGAACCCAAGATGGTGAATCTTATTCAGGTCGTGGAGCAACGAGCTACTTAGGCCTATTTTATTATGGTTATTTGACATTTGTTATTTATTTATTTAGGGCTTGACATCTGTTTTATTTCGGCCCTTTATTTATGTTTGAGTGTTTTCTTTAGATTATTATTTTATGTTTGGGAATTAGGTTAAGCATGCAAGGGTATGCATGTGGGGATAGCTTAGTTTAGTTTTAGGATACACGCCTATTGGCGTGTGGGTATTTTCGTCTTTTATCTTTTATCTTTGTGGGTTAGGATTTTGGTTGCAACCTCCTTATAAAAGGCTAAATTTTTTGTTATGTTTAACAACTCTCTTTCAATAAAATTTTATATCAATTTTCGTGAGCATTGCGAAGCCCTCAATTTGTTCTCACTGGTTTTGGCTTATCAAAGGTCTGCTAACCTTTTGTGGCGCCCCTATTAGCACTCTAGGTTTCTGTTGCTTGTTCTTCAGAGGTTTAGAGTTTCTTTTATGTAAACCTCTAAACCTCTGAAGAACAAGCAACAGAAACATAGAGTGCTAATAGGAGCGCCACAAAGGGTTAACAGACCTTTAATAAGCCAAAATCAGTGAGAACAAATTGAGGGCTTCTCAATGCTCACGAAAATTGATATAAAATTTTATTGAAAGAGAGTGGTTAAACATAACAAAAAAATAAGCCTTTTATAAGGAGGCTGCAACCAAAACCCTAACCCACAAGGATAAAAGATAAAAGACGAAACTACCTATACGTCAACGGACGCGTATACTAAAACTAAACTAAGATATCCCCACATGCAAACCCTTGCACGATTAACCTAATTCCCAAAAATAAAATAATAATCTAAAGAAAATACTCAAACATAAGTAAATGGCCGAAATAAAACAAATGTCAAGCCCTAAATAAATAAATAACAAATGTCAAATAACCATAATAAAATAGGCCTAAGTAGCTCGTTGCTCCACGGCCTGAATAAGATTCACCATCTTGGGTTCGTCCAGCTTCAAGCCCATACTCAATGAAGTAGAAGTGCGGGAATAGTCAGATACAATCTTTTGTATAAATCCATGCATAGCTTCCTGGATATTCTTAGCTCGAGACCTCGTGATTGGACCCTCTGGAACTTGCACTGTGGTGGTCCGTCCTCCATCATGGGCTGCATCATGGACCTTAACATTCCTCCTCTCCTCGAAAGGATTCAACCTCGAATCTGCATCAAACAACGAAAGATCAGAAATATTAAATGACGCAGAAATATTATACTCACCTGGCAAATCCACTTTGTAGGCATTGTCATTTATTTTCTCGAGAATCTGAAACGAGCCATCGCCCATGGGTTGGAGTTTGGATTGTTGTTGCTTTTGGAAATGCTCTTTTCATATGTGCACCCAAACCAATCACCGGGTTCGAAAGAGACACGACGTCTACCTTTGTTGGCATGCGAGGCATATTGTTCATTCTTCTTCTCAATGTGTTTTCATGCTTTCTCATGTATGGACTTGACCAAGTCGGCCTTACGCTTACCATCCAGGCTAACCCTCTCATCAATGAGCAAAGGCAATAAATCCAGAGGTGTTAGTGGGTTAAATCCATACACAATTTCAAAAGGAGAATAAGAAGTAGTGGAATGAATACTACGATTATATACAAACTCAATGAAAGGTAAACATTCATCCCATGACTTCAAATTCTTAGAAATAACAGTACGTAATAGTTGGGATAGGGTCATGTTAACGACTTCAGTTTTACTATCAGTCTGTGGTGACAAGTTGTGGAAAATAACAGTTTAGTTCCCAGTCTACCCCATAAAATTTTCCAAAAATGACTTAGAAACTGTTGGATAATATGACCCATAGCGTCACTATTTGTACAGATCACGGTGTTGTTGTACAAATTAACTATGTGACAAGGAAATTTCACTCTCGTCATTTGTGATTAAATCACCATAGATATATAAATGAAGAGAGGTCCATATGATTAGTTCCTGGATTGAGATGATATGAGACAGTATCAATCCCCGAAGGATTAATCATTAAATATCCCTAGCCGGAGTATTATTCGAGACTGGACATCGATAATGCAGAATAGGCTAGTATTGCACTTGTGCACGTTGTGAGGGCACAACGGCATAGTTCTCATATATATAAGTATTGGATACTTATGCAAGTGCGATAGGAGGTCGTGTTTCACCGATGGTACGGGAAATAGCTTCGCTCTGGATAGACCCTTCGGAATCCCATTGGTATTATGACTATGTGTCTATGGGAGGCCGAAATCAAGGTAGGTGTGTATAGTCTTAACTTGAGACTTACATCGCTAATACTTACGATAATCGATAGACTTTGGTTTTGGTGGTACAGTGCTTTAACCGGTTCTGCGTACACCACTTCTGGGTTTATCAGAAAGTCGTAGTGTATTGGGTGTGATGTCAAGACGGAAGTATCACTTCAATCATATTGGAGATGATGTCACGCAGGATACGGTACTAGTGCTCTTAAGTGTTGCGCAACCATCGGGATATTATGACTAGGTCATGCATATCCGATTATAGAGACTAGTTACCAGACATCCGACATGTGCTTCGGACGGGGTAGACACTTATCCAGCCCCAGCCCTAGCATGTGACTATCCGATACTGGGCCGATATACACAATACTACGGTATACTACGCTTGATACAGATCTATATATTCCTGTAAGAATATTTCTTGAGAATTGGGTAGGCATGGCGCTTTGCTAGAAGCCAACCTTGTCTTGTAAATCGGTATAAACGTAGTACGAGGTACTTACGTGTTCGGATAATCCGACGACCGTATTTACTGCCAACATATCCAGAGATCTCATGGGTCGCTTCCTGAAGATTCACCGATGATGTATAACTCGCACTTTAATTAATCTAGGATTAATTAGAAGAGAGAGAAAATTAATCTGGGATTAATTGCGGAGATATTTTATCTGGGATAAAATATTAATTAAAGAGAGAGAACGATTAATTTGGAATTAATCGATAAAATAATATATTTGATATATTATTAGAAATTGGATTTCGACGCGGAATTAAAATTAGATTTTAATTCGGGCGAACGAATTAATTAAGAATTAATTCGTTAGCGACGTAAATAGTGATTTCGCTAGGCGTAATCATTTAATTACGACGCAACGGAAAATTCGTTAATTGGAATTAGCGAACCCGAGCCCGGGATTATTTGCGAGCGCATTCGCATTTCGAATTCGAGTGCGGCACGTAAGTCAAATCGTGCGTCATATCGCTAGTCGCATCAATCGTCAAATCACTTGTCACTTTGAGTGATATGACATGACATGTTGTCACTTTATTAAAGTGAATAGATGTGATGTGAATAGTGATGAGAAATGTGAAAAGAAAAGAATTATAGACTTTTGCTTTTTGACTTTTGATATATATGAAAAATGATTTATATATTATTTTTGTTTTTGGAAAATAAAATAAATATATATAAACTAAAATCATTTTCTCTCTCTCACTCACCACTCACGCACTTCTCCTTTTCCCTCTCTTTTCATCTTCCTCTTCTCACGGCTTCAAGCCGATTTCTTCAAAAATCTTCTGGTTTTGACCGAAATTTTGAGAAGCATTTGAAGAAGAGTAGTGCTAGCAGACACAGGGTATTATTATGGTGATAGGGAAACGAATTTGTGAGCTTGGATCCATTTTTGGAGCTTGAAGCTTGGAGCTTCAATGGAGGTCATCAATGGCCCCGAACATGGAGGAGACCACCACCACCAACGCCGAGCAGTCCACCTGTGCGTAGCTCACCCGAGCAGAGACATGCAGTGCGTTTTTGGTTTCGTAGCATCCAACCGATCAATGTGAGAGTTATTCCGCACCTCCTTTGACATGTATTCACTCGTTTTTATGCATGATATGTGATCCTTGGGACTTGATTGAAACTCTACAATGGTATCTTGAGCTATTGGTTGCATAAAACGAATTAGGGTTCTTGAGCAAATTTGGGGCTTTTTGATTTAAGCATGATTTTGACAAATTGTTTGTTTAAGAATGCTTGTATATGAATAAATTAGAGTTATATGTAATCAATTTGATAAAAAAAATTAATTGGATTGATTTTCCCCAATTTGCTTAATGTTGGCCAAAACTTTAATTTGGGTAAACTCAATTTGAGCATCAAATGATTAAATTGTTTAGTATAGTATGCTTGAATGAGGTTGAATTGATGTTGTGCATAATCAATTTCATGAAATTTGGTTGGATCCATTTTTCCCCAAATTTTGGGCATGACAAATTTGGGTAAACTTGATTTTGAGCATGTTTAATGAAATTGGATGATTTAGAATGCTTAAATGTTGTTTAATTGATGATTGATTAGATCAATTGATGAAAAAGTGTTTGGAACAATTTTTCCCAATTTGCTTGTGATGGCCGAATTTGGCAAGTGCCCTAATGTCTTGGTTTTTTGATTTTTTGTTCATTGGATGACTTAGAAATCATTTGGGGATGTTGAATTTATGTTTGATTGGGTTCAATTGGATTGAATTTGATTTGGGCATTTTTTTCCCCTTATGGCCGAGACTTTAGCATGTATATTGGGTTTGATTTTGATTTAATTATGTTGGACATGATTAATTGATGTTAAGCATGATTAATTGGACAAATTTAGTGTTTTGGAAACTTTGATTTGGGTAATTAATAATGCTATACACTTTAGGTAATTTAATTGAAAATTTGGAATTTTTGAAATTAAATTATTGGGCTTTAAATTGGATTTGGGCTTTTTAAGTTGTTATTGGGTTTATTGGACTTTGTTGTACAAAGTTGGTTTAGGCCAAAATTGGATGGATCCAATTAGGCCCAAAACCGCTTCCAAAAGGCCCAAATGCGACTAATGAACCTTTAACGTTTAATTGGGCCTAATGGGCCTAAATTAATTTATGGGCTTATGGGGTAACTCCCGGATTGGACTTTGGTTGCGGGTTTGACCCGAGTTGACCAAAAGTCCACGCCTCAAGAAATTAATTAAAAGCCCATTAGACTTTAATTAAATTAATATTGGATATTAATCGGGCTTTGAGACCCGAAACGATTAAATTTGGAATTTAAGTCGTAAAGGTTTATTTTATAAAGTGTAATATTTAATTTGGAATTAAATAATGAATTAGAATTAAATGCGTATTAAATTGGATTTAATTATGTAATTTAATTTAATTCATAGAATTAGTACTTTAAGTACTTATTCGCAAAAACGAGTTTGACTCGAACAAAATCAAATCGTTGTTTGAACATTGGATGATCACTAATTATCAAGATTAATTAATTGGATTAGATTGATTGATAACATGCTTGTATGAATACATGGTTGTGATGCATGAATAATGTATATCAGATGGATATTAGCTGGGTGGGGCGATTTTGGAAATTGTAATAAATTTGATTTATTAATTGGACCTGCGAGTCCAGCCTTATCTCCTATTCTTTGTATTCTCTTCTCACCTATTCCCCTCTATGTATATGAGGTTTCTTTAGAAGTGTAGTGTAACGGGTAGAAGTAAATACATGTGCTAGCTGGAGAGAGAGAAAGTGAGAGATTTGATCTAGGATCAATGTGTAAAATATCCATCCGCATATCATTATTATTTTATCATATGCGCTTTATTATGTGTTTAGAATGCATGTTTAAGGGTGTATGATGATGAGACCTTAACAAAGATATTAAATTGGTAGCCAATTTGCACGCGAAAAAAAAACCCTCGTTAAATATCAAGCATTTATTTTTCCCATTCAGTGATTCTTACTCAAGATCCGAGATTGGCAGGGTTGTTGGCCAAAGTCAAGCCTTGTGTCCGTCAAAGATGTGTTTAATCACGAGGCTTTGTTCCAAATCGGTGTCGTGTGTCAAGTTGTGGTTTGTTGGCCAAAGTCAAGACCACTTCTTGTCCATTGACATTGATTACGAAGCTTCCATGTCAATGGGTCCGCGCTTGACTGGGATCACTAGGTTTGTTGTGCAAAGCCAAGGCCTAGTTGATTCAGAGGAAAAAGGTTAGGGTATACATTCGATGTATAGGCATATATAAGATATATGTTTGGGACTTGGATGTCCACCTACTGGATCTAGGAGTTGGATGAGATCCAATTGATCTTAGAGATCTACCTAGTTAATTATCATACAATTTGTTGGCCAAAGTCAAGATTGTGTGATATTTAACGGGATCCTAGCCCACTGGAAACACGGTTTCCCGAGTACTCGACAGAGGGTTAGAGGCTCGACGAAAAATAGTGGGAGGCAAGAATTGAATTTGCAATACTCGTTCAATTACTCGCCATACGCGCTCATTTAAAATTATTCGTCATAGATTAAATGTTAGTTGGACTAATATTTAAATTGTTGTTTTAATAAACAGTTGGACTGTGTTATACTTGATTATATATAATTGGATTATATTAATCAATATATTTGAATTAATTAATTTCAGTTTACAGTTGATTTTATAATTGGATTATAGTAATCAATGTAATTGAGGTTAATTAATTTGGATATATTTGATTATATAGTTGGACTATTATAATCATTATAATATATATAGTACCACTAATCGTTGATTAAATAGTTGGACTATTGTAATCAAGATAAAATTGAAAAGTTGGATATTTAAAATATAATCTGGGATTAAAATATTTAAATAATTTAATTTCAAATGGGAATAAATAATAGGTTACTTTATTTGATAAAATAACTTATTATACCTTACGCCCAAATTAAGCAAAATAAGTAGAGCATAAAATCTTTGGAAGATTTATGTGATGATGACTTTAATGCTTAATTTAATATACTTGTCATAAATCTAATTTTAGATTTAAGAAGAGTATTAAAATTGCAATTTATAATTCTTGGAGAATTAATTGACTATTCTAGAGGAGAGAGATAAAGTCAAGTTTGCAATTGGACATGTAGCACGAGGTGCACATCGTTTCGATATTCTAAAAACCCAAGGCTTGGCCTAATGTTTCTGAAATATTGAAAAGGATAATTGACATATCCCAAAGTGACTACCATTTGGATATGGCAGACACGAAGGAATTAAAGAAAGGGCGAGGCTCTAACTTTAAAAATATTTGTCAAAGTTATGTTCACTACTAGTATTGAAATTGGATTTAAATACTTAGTGTGGTACATAAAATATATGTATTGATGTTCAGAATCCGCTATGAGCTGGATACTGACTTCAAGCCGAGATTTCTCTGCGAATCGGAAACGGGACGAAAGTCGCTGTTTCGACCGTAGATACCTAAGTTTAGGAACTACCCTTTGGGTATATACTTAAATTAGGAACTGTTAGAATAAACTAGTTTGACTAGAGACATTTCTCTATATCAGTGTTTAATCCGTTGCGGATAAACCTTTATATTATAGAACACTAAGTGTTTCATTATATAAAGATGATACTGAGATAAACACATTAGATGTGAATAACAGAATTTATATTTTGAATATAATTAAAATCTCAAACATATAAAATGACAAATAAATAGCTCAAATTGATTTGATCAATAGAGACTTATTTGTGGCATTGTTGTCTGGGACACAAATACAAGACTCGTATATCCACACTTTTGAAGAGTGGGTACAGGACTGATTTGACTATTCAAATAAAGTCTACGAATCTAGTTTGTTAGGTAAAGTACCTAAAACACTGTTTACTTGGTAATAGTGTAAGTGCCACCGATCTGTTAGCCCTATTCATGGTGAAGTAAGTGGGCCCATATCTAGCTAGGCTAGATGTGAACATGAATATTTCGGACCTTAAACGGATGTGGCATCACGTTATGGTTATGTGTTTTTTTTGAAGAACACAAATCGGAAACTTTTAGAGTTTCGACACGAAATAGACAAACAGATCGGCTATAGTATTATGCCGCCACGGTAAGACGGTATTGGAAAATACTTAAGCAGTAAGTTTCATATATACTTGAAATAGTATAGTATTCTTTCAAATGAGGACTCCTCCCGAGACACGTCAGTTAGACGGTGTGTCCGAACCAAAAACCAAATTTTGTTGGACATGATATGGTTTATCACGAGTCGCTCTGAGCTACTATTTCCTCAACAGATAAGTTTTAACTTGCAATAACTTATTTAGAATAAGGTTCCATATAAATCTGTTTGACAGATGTCATATAGGATATGAACAGGAAGAAACGAGGTTTCTCATTCCTGATAATTTGGGTATGCCAAGCATAACGTTTGGATGATATCAAACTAAGGACCCAATTGGATAAGTGCCAATAAAGGTTATCCTAAGGGAAACCATAAGTATAGTACTTATAAATCTCACATGAGAACAATGTGATTGTTGCTCACCATGCGGTTTTTCCTGAGAGGAATACCGATATGCAGTGGTCAGTGGGAGGATAGTGATACTCGATGAAAATCGGAGTAATACTGTTCAAGGCACAAGGTCCGTAATGGAACACAAATAGTTCATCAATGATGAATCTGTACCATTAATCTTCGAATACACAAGAACTGAGTAGATCGGATAGAGTCAGAAAACAACCTAGGTATGGGTTTCTGATCTAACCTCATAAAGATGTCAATCTTATGAAGGTATATCCACCGACTACGTTTGAGGAAGTAGGAAGTGATACGAGGTATCGACTCTCTATTATGGCAAAGTGCCATGAGTCCGAAATGGATTCCATGTATAACAACTATTTTGGATACTAATTGTTGTACCACAAGGCATTGTGTCTATTGGTACATTAAACGTCTTCAAGGAAGACATACATGGAAGGCAACATACCAACGTACAAAGCTGGGCTTTTGACGGAAAGGTATCGTTATCAACATTGTGTTAATAACGGTTCAACCTTTTAACTGTTGCCATGGTAAATCCATTTTGAAGATGCTTGTTGATAACTGCGTATTTCATTTATGAAATGTGTCAGTTATAGATCAAAATCGCTTTCCTGAAAAGGAAACCTTTTGGAGGATGCTTACAACATCCTGACGATTTTGTATAACCGACAAACAAGGTTTGCGGGTTATTCGATCCATGTTTGGATTGAAACAAGCATAAGGTTCTTGGAACTGACGTTTTGAAATAATCATAATGGTTTATGATTTGACTCAAAACGAAATAATTCTTGTGTATATAAGGAGGTTAGTGGGAGAGGGCACTGACAATGAAATTCCCATAAAGCTATCGTGTGAAAGCTTGGCTTTCATGAGAAATTCTCCGTAGAATTCTGGGGAGTAACAACCTTTATTCAAGGAATAAAGATCTACAGGGATAGATTTGGAGTTGTTAACACTCTGGAAATTGTACATTTAAAATGTACTTGTATTGGTGTCTCATACGCTTCGAGCATATGGAGTCACAATCGGGTCAATCCAAGTGATAGTCACTGGATTGAAGATTAAGAACATCTGTTAGTATCTGAGAGAACTAAAGATGTTGTCTTAAACTATGGAGATGGAGAACTTGAAATGACTGAGATCACTGCTGCAAGTTTCCAAACAATTAAATAATAAGGTACTATAAAGTTTGAATAACGGGACAGTAAGCTGGAAATATTCCGAGCAAGATAACTGTTGCCGAATAAACAACAAATGCGGATTATTGCTGCAGCTGAGGCAGCAATAGAAGCCATTTGGATCGAAAATAAATCTAATTAGATTAGATATAGTTCTTTTAGCAGCTGAGCTAGGCGTCAGCACATGCTAAGGATTAAAGGTCTCATCAACGATCCATATATATACTTCTATATTCATCTGATTCGTTCGGATCATACATCGTGGCGATGTGATGATCATATAAATCGCGTCAGAAGATAATTACGCAAATCCGCTGACGAAAACCTTTCCTCAGCAATTTGAGCGAACCGTACATAGTTCGGGTGTGGGACACTCGAGTGACTGGCTATGTTCCAAGTGGGAGATTATTGGATAATATGACCCATAGAGTCACTATTTGTACAGATCACGGTGTTGTTGTACAAATTAACTATGTGACAAGGAAATTGCACTCTCGTCATTTGTGATTAAATCACCATAGATATATAAATGAAGAGAGGTCCATATGATTAGTTCCTGGATTGAGATGATATGAGACAGTATCAATCCCCGAAGGATTAATCATTAAATATCCCTAGCCGGAGTATTATCGAGACTGGACATCGATAATGCGGAATAGGCTAGTATTGCACTTGTGCACGTTGTGAGGGCACAACGGCATAGTTCTCATATATATAAGTATTGGATACTTATGCAAGTGCGATAGGAGGTCGTGTTTCACCGATGGTACGGGAAACAGCTTCGCTCTGGATAGACCCTTCGGAATCCCATTGGTATTATGACTATGTGTCTATGGGAGGCCGAATCAAGGTAGGTGTGTATAGTCTTAACCTGAGACTTACATCGCTAATACTTACGATAATCGATAGACTTTGGTCTTGGTGGTACAGGGCTTTAACCGGTTATGCGTACACCACTTCTGGGTTTATCAAAAGTCGTAGTGTATTGGGTGTGATGTCAAGACGGAAGTATCACTTCAGTCATATTGGAGATGATGTCGCGCAGGATACGGTACTAGTGCTCTTAAGTGTTGCGCAACCATCGGGATGTTATGACTAGGTCATGCATATCCGAATATAGAGACTAGTTACCAGACATCCGACATGTGCTTCGGACGGGGTAGACACTTATCCAGCCCCAGCCCTAGCACGTGACTATCCGATACTGGGCCGATATACACAATACTACGGTATATTACGCTTGATACAGATCTATATATTCCTGTAAGAATATTCTGGAGAATTGGGTAGGCATGGCGCTTTGCTAGAAGCCAACCTTGTCTTGTAAATCGGTATAAACGTAGTACGAGGTACTTACGTGTTCGGATAATCCGACGACCGTATTTACTGCCAACATATCCGGAGATCTCATGGGTCGCTTCCTGAAGATTCACCGATGATGTATAACTCGCACTTTAATTAATCTAGGATTAATTAAAGAGAGAGAAAATTAATCTAGGATTAATTGCGGAGATATTTTATCTGAGATAAAATATTAATTAAAGAGAGAGAACGATTAATTGGAATTAATCGATAAAATAATATATTGATATATTATAGAAATTGGATTTCGACGCGGAATTAAAATTAGATTTTAATTCGGGCGAACGAATTAATTAAGAATTAATTCGTTAGCGACGTAAATAGTGATTTCGCTAGGCGTAATCATTTAATTACGACGCAACGGAAAATTAGTTAATTTGGAATTAGCGAACCCGAGCCCGGGATTATTTGCGAGCGCATTCGCATTTCGAATTCGAGTGCGGCACGCAAGTCAAATCGTGCGTCATATCGCTAGTCGCATCAATCGTCAAATCACTTGTCACTTTGAGTGATATGACATGACATGTTGTCACTTTATTAAAGTGAATAGATGTGATGTGAATAGTGATGAGAAATGATGAAAAGCATTAATAGACTTTGCTTTTTGACTTTTGATATATATGAAAAATGATTTATATATTTGTTTTGTTTTTGGAAAATAAAATAAATATATATAAACTAAAATCATTTTCTCTCTCTCACTCACCACTCACGCACTTCTCTCTTTCTTTCCCCTCTCTTTCATCTTCCTCTTCTCACGGCTTCAAGCCGATTTCTTCAAAAATCTTCTCTTTGTTTTGACCGAAATTTTGAGAAGCATTTGAAGAAGAGTAGTGCTAGCACACACATGGGTTATATTATGGTGATAGGGAAACGAATTTGTGAGCTTGGATCCATTTTTGGAGCTTGAAGCTTGGAGCTTCAATGGAGGTCATCAATGGCCGAACATGGAGGAGACCACCACCACCAACGCCGAGCAGTCCACCTGTGCGCAGCTCACTGCCGAGCAGAGACATGCAGTGCGTTTTTGGTCTTCGTAGCATCCAACCGATCAATGTGAGTTTATTCCGCACCTCCTTTGACATGTATTCACTCGTTTTTATGCATGATATGTGATCCTTGGGACTTGATTGAAACTCTACAGAAACTTCCCATCCCTGTCCGATACTATACTCCGAGGCACTCTATGTGAGCGAACAACCTCACAAAAAATAAGTCAGCAATGTGTGTGGCATCATCTGATTAGTGACATGCAATAAAGTGTGCAATCTTGCTAAAACGGTCAACTACAACAAAAATAGAGTCCCGACCCTTCCTAGATCTAGGCAATCCTAACACAAAATCCATGGAAATATCTACCCACGGTGCTTGAGGAACAGGTAATGGTGTATAAAGCTCATGTGGTTGAACTTTAGATTTTGATTTCCTACAAGTAATGCAACCAGTACAAATACGCATGACATGCTTTTTCATTTTAGGCCAATAAAAATGTTCAAGCAAGATATCCAATCTTTTCGTAACACCAAAATGACCTATAAGACCCCCATCATGTGCTTCACGGACCAATAATTCACGCATAGAACAACTAGGCACACATAATTTATTCTCTTTAAATAAAAAATCATATTGTTTGTAAAATTTACCACAAGCGCCTTTGTCAAATGCAATGTAGATCTCAGAGAAGTCATGATCATTTGTATACAAATCTTTGATAAAGTCAAAACCAAGAAACTTAGAACTCAAGGATGTAAGTAAAGCATACCTGCGTGAAAGTGCATCAGCAACCACATTCTCATTACCTTGCTTATATCGAATGACATATGGGAAAGTCTCCATGAACTCCATCCATTTGGCATGCCGTTTGTTAAGTTTTCCTTGACCCTTGATATGTCGTAGAGATTTATGGTCAGTGTGAATCACGAACTCTTTGGGCCCGAGGTAATGATGCCAAGTTTCCAACGCTCTGACTAGGGCATAAAACTCTTTGTCGTAGGTCGGGTAACGCAGCGCTGCGCCATTGGTCTTTTCACTGAGGAAAGCTATAGGACGTCATTCCTGTATAAGAACTGCCCCAATTCTGACACCTGAAGCATCACACTCAATCTCGAAAGTTTGGTTAAAGTTAGGTAAGGCTAAAACAGGCGTAGAACATAATCGATCTTTAAGGAGTTTAAAGGCATTCTCTTGTTCCTCTTCCCAATGGAAGCCAACAATTTTCTTTACGACTTCAGTAAGTGGTACGGTGATAGTGCTAAAGTCTTTTACAAACCGCCTATAGAAATTAGCTAGTCCATGGAAACTCCTAACCTCAGTGATGCTCTTAGGTCTAGGCCACTCACGAATGGCTTTAACCTTGTTTTCATCAACCTCAATGCCTTGAGCACTAATGACATACCCTAGAAAAATCACTTTTTCCTTGCAAAAGTCACATTTTTGAAGGTTAGCATACAACAATTCTTTCCTCAAAACATCAAACATATCTCGCACATATTCTATATGCTCTTCTAAATTCTTGTTATACACTAAAATATCATCAAAATATACGACTACAAATTTACCCAAAAAGGCACGTAAGACATGATTCATTAGGTGCATAAAGGTGCTGGGGGCATTTGTAAGCCCAAATGGCATCATAAGCCACTCATATAGCCTATATTTTGTTTTAAGGCGGTATTCTATTCATACCCTTCCCGTATCCAATCTGATGATACCCACTAAGGTCAGTTTTACAATTTCTAAAAATCCAATATCATCATATTACTTATCTATATCATCTAATATAGGGATAAGGTGTCGATACTTTACAGTGATATTGTTGACTGCCCGACAATCCACGCACTTCTCCATGTACCATCTTTCTTCAGGACTAACAGGACTGTAACTGCGCATGGACTCATGCTCTCCCGTACGTACCATTTTCTCATTAACTCCTCCACCTGCTTTTGGAGATCCTTAGTTTCTTCAGGGTTGCAACGGTAGGCTGGTCGATTAGGAATGACCGCCCCTAGGATGAAGTCGATCTGATGCTCAATACCTCGAATTGGTGGTAAACCATGAGGTATCTCCTCAGCACACATCATCATAATCCTGCAATAAAGAAGTAAACACACTAGGCAAAACAATGTTAGGGTTAGTGTCATCAGAACTCAGAAGAGTTGCTCTATACAGAATAAGGATCATCACTTTATTCTTAGCATACTCTCTCATCACTTCTCCCTCTTTAGTAAAGAAACTATTTTTCATTCTACCCACACCCTCATTATTTTATGCACGCTCACTGTTTCTCGCTCACTCCCCTGGAACTGTAACCTCATCCCTTCGACTCACATCCTCGATCTCGCCCGCGGGTGTTTGCACTGTAGAAGCCTGTAGCTTTATTTGATCTTTAAAGACTTCATATGGCGTTAACGGAACAAGTGTAACTTTTCGTCCATCTTGCTCGAAACAATATCTGTTTCGAAACCCATCATGCATCATCCTCATGTCAAACTGCCAAGGACACCTTAGTAACAAATGTCCAGCTTGCATTGGGACTACATCACATAACACCTCATCCTTGTATTTACCAATAGTGAAACTAACCAAGACCTGTTTATTGACTTTAACCTCGCCAATGTTATTCAACCACTGCAAATGATAAGGCTTAAGATGTTTGAGTAAAGTCAAACCCGGCCTGTCAACAAGTATTGTGCTAGCCATATTAGTACAGCTACCCCCATCGGTAATCATACTGCACATCTTGTTTTGGACTAGACATCTAGTATGGAATACGTTCTCCCGCTGTTGTACCATATCATCCTCAACCTTGGCCTGGGTATTTAAAGCACAGCGGGTCACAAGTGACTCTACCTTGGCTGCATACTCAACCTTTTCTTCATCAGTGGTGACCTTCAACTCGGGTGCCTCCTCCACAACATCCTCACCATCTGAAATTACCTCACCATCACCCCCATATACATGGTCCTTCTATTAGGGCACTGTGATGTTATATGGCCACTTCCCAGACATTTGAGATATTTAAGGTCACGACTTCTATTTGGTGGGGTATCGAATTTTGGTTTAGGTTTGGTGGTGACATCTTCCCTTGGCTTTGGGGTCTCTGATCTAAACCTAGATGTGGTACCATCCCTGTCATTATCTACCCATTTCGGCTTCCATGTATTGGTTGGACCCGACTTGCCTCTTAATGCAGTTTTTCACTTGAGTTGGCGTTCCACTTTCATTGCCACATGTACCATGTCCTCTAATTCCATGTAATGTTGCAATTCCATTACATTTGCAATCTGCCTATTCAGCCTACTTAGAAACTGTGCCATAGTGGCCTCTCGGTGTTCCTCAACATTGGCATGAATCATTGCAATTTCCATTTACTTGTGGTAGTCTTCGACACTCCGAAACCCCTATGTAAGATTCTGAAGTTTATGATATAGATCTCGATAGTAATGATTGATTCGGTAAAAACCACTTCCTCATAACTATTTTCAATTCGGCCCAAGTAGTGATCAGGCGATCCCTATTCCTCTGAATGTTTATCATCATTTGGTCCCACCAAACAAGTGCATAGTCAGTATATTCAATAACTTCTAACTTAACCTTCTTAAGCTCGGAATAATTATGACACTCAAAAAGGAGCTCTAGCTTACGTTCCCACTCTAGATAGGCTTCGAGGTCACTCTTGCCTTGGAAATAATGGATAGTCATCTTGATTTTACCCAAATCACCATCTTCCTCATTCTCATGATTCCTCCTGAACGGTCTTTCATTCCTACCTCTTCTAGGACGAAATTCACCCATCTCTACCTCTGATACTCTATCAAACTCCCCATCATAATCAAACTCATTTTCGGCCTCTATCTCGTCCATGGGTTCAGTACGTCGCCCATCAGTCCTGTGGGGTACATACCCTGCCTCATTGTAGAACACAGAAATCAGCGATGTTTTCCCGGGCTCGCGGCCCGGTCGGGAGTACGGAGTAGTCCGCAGGGGACTAAACCGGAGAATAAAGGAGTCACCACCTAGCGTGAACTGGTAAATGATTTAAGGCCGCACTCACCCCTCGCAAGGGAAGACCTCAAACCGTTGGGTTCAGAATGGTCCTTTATTTATGTCAATTGTAATGAACGGATTTATGCAATAATATAACCAAGTCTTACGTAACATACACATGCAAGATTAACCAATATCTAAGTTTGCACACATATGAGTAAATGAAACAAAAGCGAGCGCACAATCTCATGAACATATCAAATAGATAAATACGGAAATATAAATAAATAATAACTGTAAAAGCATAAATATTGAAGAGAGATAATTAAGTTCCTAATCAATATTTTCCTTCGTTGTTTCGCTGTTTTGGGCTGCTGTTTTCTCTGTTTTGCTGCTATTTTTTGTCACTGTTTTTGCTTACTGTTTTCGGTGATTTAGGGACTATTTTAGGGTGCAGGTTTCGGTGATAAAAGGGCTGTTTTGGGTTGTAGTTTTTTGGTGATTTGGGGGTGTTTTGGGTTGCAGTTTTTCGGTGATTTGGGGGTGGTTTAGGGTGCAGTTTTTTTGTTGATATAGAGGCTGTTCTGGTTGTGTTTCATGGTGATTTGAGGCTATTTTGGGGTGTAGTTTGCGGTGATTTGGGGCTGCTTATTGTTGATAGTTTGTGAACAGTTTTGTTGGTTAATTTTTTTGTGTTTTTGGCTCACGCTAGCAGGTTGCTAGTCGGCAGTTTACTGCTTGTTTGTGCAGTGCCGAGAGAGTGAAGAGGGTCTGTTTTTGGATTCACGTGGTGGGCTTTGTTGGTTTCCTTTGGCTTATTGTCTTTTGTTGTTGCTTGGGTGCTTTGTGGCTTTGTTGCCGTGTATGTGCTAGTGACGAGAAAGGGCTGTGTGTTTCAGTGGGCAGCGAGGGGCCGAGAGAGATCAGAGAGAGAGTTAGATTTAGGGTTTATTTTATGTTTTTCTTTGTGTTTTGCCGAGGAAGAAGATCAGGGGCTGGTCGCTGCTGTGGTTGCTCTCTAGTGAAAGGGGCTGGTTTGTTTTTGGTTTCATGTGTCAGCTTGGTTCAGTTTGTGCGCTGGAGGGCTGGTTTGTGTGGCTTGGTGAGTGCGTGTGAGAGTCTTATTTTTTTACATTTGGTTCAGAGAGAGAGAGGCCAATGTGCTACTCGGTCAGCGATAGGGGCTTAGGTTTAGGGTTGCTTTGTTGAGTGAATGTGGGAGAGAGGGAGCAAGAGTGAGTGGAGATCCTAGGGTTTCTGGTTGTCTTTGTTAAAATGAGAGAGTGAGGCGTGAGAGTCTATTGTGAGGAGTGATAGGCGTGAGAATCTATTGTGAGGAGTGAGAGGCGTGAGAAGTTTAGGGTTTGGTTTATGTTCATTTTTATAAGAGTGGGCTAGGGTTTTCCTTGCATTGGAGGGAAACAAAGATTATGCAATAATGGGGGATATCTTTAATTAGTTTGTTATAAGGAAATGATATTATGTAATTGATGGGGAATATGTTTAATATGGAAAGTGATTTATTTAGTTTAGGAGAGGGATTTATTTAATTTAGGAATGATATTTGATTTGATTTATTTAATTTAGACATGTGTTTAATGTGTTGAATATTTTTGGATGGGATTTGGTGGGTCTGGGCATGTGGGTTGGTGGTTTGTGGGCTGCGGGGATTTTGGGCCGAGCCTAATAGTTAAAACAGAGATTAATCGAGTGAACCCGAGGCTAAAAAATTGAATTAAATTTAACAAAGTATTTAATTCTTGAACTTTCCTTTCCGACGTCTGTTTCCCGTGACTTCCGTAACTTATCGGGTAGTGCCTCCATACGAGGCTCGTCATCGGGCTTCATGCAAAAATGCAGTGCCTACACTCATTATCTCTAGTCGGACGTGTTGGCCTATTCCTATGTGGGGTATTGTGTCTCATCGCTTGCACCTAATCTCGAACATCCCTCATCAATTCTAA
The DNA here is from genome assembly GCA_019454045.1 of Zanthoxylum bungeanum. Classification (NCBI taxonomy): domain Eukaryota; kingdom Viridiplantae; phylum Streptophyta; class Magnoliopsida; order Sapindales; family Rutaceae; genus Zanthoxylum; species Zanthoxylum bungeanum. Next base: position 37,880 of record SKCR01037020.1, on the reverse strand, counting down.
TACCCGCGTAAACTCTTACTGAAGCGCTGTCCCAGTATTCGCCACATCCCGCAATTGGGGCTCATGTGGGGAATTGGCATTTTGACTCGGGACTGCTCCTTCTCTGGACATGTTTACTGTTGTTTTTCATTCATTCTTTCTTTCTTTTTTTTTAAAAAAAAAAAACAAAAAAACTCTGCAACTGTAACAAACGTTTGTAATAAAAAAAAGAACAATTAAAGCAAAGAAAAAGACAAAATCCTCACAATTCCAATTCTCTCGTGTTTGTCACTCAAAAACCCGTCCATTATACTGGCATAAGTAAGGGACCATTCAGAACCCAACAGTTTGAGGTCTTCCCTTGCGAGGGGTGAGTGCGGCCTTAAATCATTTCCTAGTTCACACGCTGGGTGGCGACTCCTTTATTCGTCGTGTTAGTCCCCCGTGGGCTACTCCGTACTCTCTACGGGCTGCGAGCCCAACAGTGTCGTAGTCGCCGAACATCATAGGCATAGCGGTAAACCCCGCTTCGCTCCTACAAATTGCTTCAAAATCTTCAAGACTCATTACACAATTGAACTGTTTTGTTTTGTTACGGACATTGCCAATAAAAATGGAACTAACAAAAATTGATACTCAAAAGCTAATTCATAGTACATGCATATAGCTAAACCTTTATTGACTGCAGGTTAGAAATTGATGGAAGTGCTAACAGCCATCACAAAAGTAGTCTTAGGCACACATTTAAGAGTTTATTCAAAACACCAAACAACATATTACATATGAATATAGTCTATAGGAAGTGTCTGAATCACAGATCAAATGGGAAGGGGGTCGACAAGCAATGTGGTGATGAGGTCTTTGATGACATGAGAGTTGGTATAGCCATCCTGATCCTTGTATATAACATCCATCACTCGTGAAAGATTAATAATATGATCAAGTAGAGGCTTTGCCACTTCTGTTGGTTTCTGGAATGCTTTATTTGTATCTTTCCATGCATTTGCTATTTCTTTGCGGAGTACTTTAATCGTCTCTTCTTCAGAAACGCCATGTTGCTTCATGTAGCAATCCACAACCGAGGCAACATGTCCTCTCTTCTGTTCAAACTGCATGTGTGTGTGTGTTTATATTGAGAAGTGAAATTGACCGCATGTTAGAAAACTTTATGTTAACGTTGTTGGATAATTTTAATAAGATCGATCAAAGACTGCTGTTTCAATTATATATATAAAGAATTATGATGTCTTAAAACTAAATCAAGAAGTGGGACTATCCCTCAGGTTGTTTAAAAATCCCTTTAAGCCCCTCATTTGTTAAACAAATTATTGTACCTCATGGGAAACTATATCATTCATAAATCTGCAAATGAGTTCTGAGCATTCAACGATTTTAGGGTGATTATAGATCCAATCAAACGCCTGCTTATTAGCAATCTCTCCCATGCCAAGAAAAGAAGCCGTTCCCAGCATATGATAACCACTTGTAAGAAGTGAAACTTGCATATACTCCTCCAATTTTGGAACATAGCCTTCATTGCACCACTTGGCTTCCTCAAAATACCCTTGGATTAATTTCTTAATCTGATATAATATAAACAAATAATTATATTACTTCAATATGTATAAGCGAATACTAGAAAGCATTTATTTTTGGCACCACCAAAAACATTTTTAAAAGACTTACTTCTTCTATTAAATTTGACATACAATATGACCTTCCTTCCTTTAAGAGTTGCTCCTCGGCTTCACCACAAATGTCGAAGATTGTCCGGTAAATCAGTTTCATGTACTCCGGAAGTACATCGATACTGCTAATATCCCACCTGAAAATCAAGTGACAACGACTCCCATCTTAGAATATATGAACACTAAATTTTAATCTTTAGATTTGCACTGATCTTTCAGTAGATTTCTCGAACTTTGACCTTTTGATAGCATTTGTAAAGAGCTCAAGTTCTTCAATTGTACCATAGGCATCGTAAGTATCATCTATAATGGATGTGATGGCAGATAATTTGGATAATGTTATTCTTCCAAAGGAATATTGAGGCTCAAAGTACACTCCCATTGCCAAAAGTAGCATTCTACAACTCTGTCTCTAACATATGGCAGCTTTGTTTCTACATCTAAATTTTTCCACCACCTGAAATGCAATGTCATCAGTCTCAGCATCAATGATTATTTAGTTATAGTATAAAAAAAAAATATTAGGGAAAATGACCAAAACCCCTCTTGTAAATTAATCATTTCTCCTCACATATTTCAAAACTCATCAAAACCTTTAATTTGTTTTTTGCTATTTTACTCTTAAAATTAATTAGACTTATTATTAACTTTTTTTTAATTGATTAATTGATTACGTTTGTGTAGGTAGTTGAGATATCATAATAAATATTTTTGTATTTAAAAAAAAATGGAGGTATTTAATGGGTTTTGAAACATTAGAGGAAAAATGATTAATTTCCACAAACAAGAGAAAATATTGTCGTAAAAACATTTGAACTTACTCGGTGATGATGCTCAGCTCCTTGCGATGAATTACTTGAAGCATGGAAAAATCTAGTTTTGCAAATTTAAGTATTGTTTCGTCCTTCGAGTCATCATGTGAGTAGACATCCATGTAATACCTTGCCTCCAGCCTTGGTAAGCCTCTGCGGAGTGGCCTATTCAATGCATGAAGTATTTGATCAGCAAGCGGAGGGCTTACTTGAGTAACCATTGATTCAAGGTGAGAGGTGGTGAAAGCTAGGGCTTCATCCAGGATATCTTCTCCACGAATGCCAAGATGTGAAGCCTCATACAAACTTAGCATGCCGTGCAAATCATTAACTAATGATTCCTTGAACTTTCCTTGGCCATCTTTGAATTTGCCAAATACATCTGCTTTCACAATGAAAAAGTAAATCCATTGACATATCAATATCACACTGTCTTAAGTATATTTATGTCCCTAATGTTTCCTACTCTTACAACATCAAACATTCAAATTATAGCTTTTTTGTTGTTTTACCTCTATTATTAATTTGTCAAAAGGTGGCAATGTTTTGTATGTTAATATGTCGAATTTTTTCCTTCAACAGTCACATTCAAACATTCAAATTATAACGTCATGAAAAAATATGTAATTAAGAAAATTGGAACTTAAGACACTATTTGGTATAGAATTTAGTAAACTTATAAGTTATTATTTAAACACTATACCAAAAATATAGTTAACTCTAACATAAACACTATCTTACACTCTCATAAAATTATAATATAATAATATGAGATTGTTTTTCTACGTTTATTTATACTCTAACTTTTGTTCGACAGTTTATAAATTAGTTTATACTTTTAGTTTAATACTTTTTACTAAACTCAGTTTAAGTGATAAAAATAAAAAGTATCAAGCACAAACTCATATTACCGCATGGAAGGTAATATCCTTGTTGCCTAAGTAACCGAAACGAAGGCAACATTGTATAGATCATTGCCATCATCGTATTCATTATGAGATAGTTTCTCGATTTCATCTTCTATCTCTATCTCAAAATGGTAAGCCACTCCTAAACGTTGGACAGTATCAATCAAGCTCAATTTCTGAGAAGTGTTGTTATCCGTTGATGAGATTAACATGTTCCTTATTTTTCGCTCAAGTCCTTCAAATTCCTCTTGTGTTGTAGCATCCATTGCCTATATATACAAGAATTAAAATAAGAATTAATGTACTCATTGAAAACATATGAAATAAATTAATGTAAATTACCACAGAGCCGTCAGAATAATGTGTGAGGAATTTTCCTCCCCAGATGGTAGGATGGAAATTAGCTGTGTGACGGGTAACGCCGGCTGTGGCATTCTGAATTGAAGCAGGAATTGCTGAAACTTGAAGAGACATTTTCTTGTTCTCTGGTTCGGGCAAACTAGCTAGATAATTTATAATAATTCCTTTAACTTTTAATGTGCTTCAATGACTTGTGAGAGCTATGGTATTTATAGGACATTCTGATCTAGGAATTTGTTCGAGAAATTCGATTTGAATTGGTGGGACCAATAAGATATTGCTAGGAAAAATGTTACAGTCAATAGTATTGTAGTTATGTAAGATGTGTAACATCGTGTAACTCAAGAATTTAGATTTAGTGTTGAAATGAGTTGTAAATGTTAAATGTTGTAGTTATGTAAGATGTGTAACAATGTGTAACTCAAGAATTTAGATTTAGTGTTGAAATGAGTTGTTCTAAATTTTTTATAATCTTCTATCATGTTTGCTTCAGTATTAATATATAGTTAAGATTAACTTACATTTAAATTATTATCCAATCTATATCTATATCTTACATTTAATTTTTTTATTCAAAAATTAAAATAATAAATTATTAAAATAATAAACTTATTGCGATATAAAAATAGAATCTCGTATTTATTATTAAATATATATTAAAATATTTTTATAATTTTTTGTTATTAAATTGTATTATTAAAATATAAACTTATTAAAATATTAAAATATAATCTCTGATTAAAATAAGAAACTCGTTAATTTAATTAATTAATTAATAATAAATAAGAAACCTATTCTAAAATTAAAAAAATAATAATAATCTCTTATTAGAATAAGAAATCTATTATTTTAATACGACGTGACACCTAATATCTATAATTATCTTTTATTAAATTATAAAATTGAAATATCTCTAAAATTAATTTTTTATTTTAAAACTATAAAATTAAATTAATAATAATTAAAATAAGTCCCTTAAAATTAAAAAAACATACGTAGTACTTAATCTCTATAATTGTAATACCCCTCCTGAGGCAGGATGCTACTGACATGAAACATGAATAATCCGTCTCCCTGAGCCTCAAAATTAACAAAACGGACATGACGCGCCATAAAAATTAGACAACCTGGAACGTAATCCAGCACCCAAGCAACTTGAAAAAAAATCGGATAAGCAAAAAAGACCTCTGGTCCGCACGAGACATATCAAACATCATCATCAATACTCAAGGAATCTGTGCCCACACTTGCACTAACAAATCAAAATTTTATTTACATGTATTACAAGACTCAACATATACACTACAAAATACTTATATACACATAAACATCCTTAGGACTTTAAAGTGGGTGACTGCAGCTCGGGTGATTCATCGACTCGAGCAAGATATCCAAACTGGAATGGCCGACCGATCTGGTTGCCAACCTGTAAAACTAACAAATTGTAATGGTATGAGTTATGACACTTAATAAGTAACCATACATAACAAAAGCTTACACGCCAAACATATTATAACTTTTGTTAACAACACATATATGAACTATCATATAACTACAGTATTCAAAACTTCTATATGAGCTGATCCTTATCCATTTCTCATAATCCTTTAAATTTCCTATTCTGCTTCATTATTTAAACAAGATCCTTTAAATGTACTCACCTATACCAATCTATAATCTCATCGCCTATGGCATACAAAATATAAATCCATCCTTTCATAAAAATATGTAGTCGAATGTTATATCATCCAGTTCATTTAAATTCTTTTATCTTATAACAAAAGACGAGTCATTTATGAAATATCATCAAATCAAAAGAATTTAATGATCTCTTATTGATCATATTATCAATAGTAACATTTGTACAAAACATCTTATAATATTTAGTTCACCATATCATAAATGTACTTACCTATAAAATTTCAGAAAAATAAATCTTATACCAATCTTTAATTTCTTTACACACCGATCATACAAATCAAAACATCATATACATATGTAATATCCCGATTTTTGGAACAATCTTGGAAGGTTTCTGAATTAAAGTTAAGAATTTGGAACGGGATGCTATTCGAAAATAAGATTTTATGTGTTGGAAAATAAATCAAAAATTTTTTAACGTGAAGCTTCATTGTTTTGGAAAACGCATGGTTTCAAGAACGGGTTCCGCGATTTCTGTTTATATCATCAGACTTATTTTTCCGATTCTTGAGCCGATTCTTGAACCATCAGACTCTGATTGAGCCGATTCTTGAACCATCAGACTTATTTTTCCAAGACGAACAACTTTCATGTTGATACTTTTCAAAATTTACATCAGATGGGCTTCAAAATATGAATTTACGAGAAAATCATATGATAAGGGTCTGCTCGTAATTTTACGGGGGCCTGAATGTAAATTTTAGAAATGTTTTTATATAAATACCCCATGATTTTATGAAATCATGAAAATGGCAAAACCCCTCAAAATTACGCACCCGATCCCCCGTCCCTTTAACACATTAAAGATCTCTTAGTCGCGCTGGTGGCCTGTCGGTCATCATCGACCGGCGCGACCGGCAAGAAGGGTGCGCCGACCACCCCTCCTTCTTATGGTGGTCGGCGGCAGCGCAGAACGTCGGTGAACGGTGCAAAAAGGAATGTGATGTGTGAGGAAATGAGTTTATCGATCCTGGCTCCTCGCTTCGTTTCACGGATCGAGCCACCCGTCAAATCGAAGCTTTCAAATAGTACTACAAGTTAACGGTGAAGGATTTCCGTTTCATGCACGGTTGCACCATAAAAATGAGAGAGAAAGATTCGAGAATAGTGACCCACGAATGAACAATATCTCTGATCGAAATTCCATATAGAATATGCAAGTTTCCTGTAAAAGTGGGTTTTCCGTGTATTAATGTGTTTTTCATCGTAATGATTGGTATGAGTCGTATATAATGTTATGATAGTGTTAAGATAAATCTGGGTAGGTTCGGAGGGTTCGGGACCCTTCCGTAGCATTTTCGGAAACTATTTCGGAAGATTTTCCAAAAATACGTAAACCGAGGATTTAAGTGAACTAGTGGCTTGGAATAGTTTGTAATGATATTTTAAGAGTAATGGACTGAAATAGTTGAAATTGGATTTGTTTGGTTGTTCCAAAAAGATCCAGAATTTCATCATAGTTAAGTCGAGAACTCTGTAAGTCGCGATTCTGACGGCGTTTCGCCATTTGTTTTGACATATTTGACTAAGACCTGGAGTGCTCGTGAAACCATATCATGCTATGAGAACTTAAATTGATGAATTAATGTTTTGAATACACATATATATATTCACCGCGAACTGCCGTCAATTCCTTCTTTCAACCCATAGAATACTTTGCTCATCATTTCCTTTGTTTTCACGTTAATATATATATTGTTGTGATAAAACTCACACAATATAGGAGAAGTGAGAGGAAAACTATTCTTTATTACTGCAAATAAAGAATTACAAAGCTTTAACTCAAAACTTTACAAAAAAACCTCTCCACACTCTTTACTCTTTATTACAGGATCTTGGGATGCTTATAACATTGTTTTAGGGCTCCTTTTATAGTTGCAAAATCGTGTGCACTGTTGCAACATATTTTTGCTTGCTGGCCAGCTTCACACATTTTCACATCTATGGAGTTACTGTCTCACAAGCTGTCTCACAAGCTGGCTTCCTCATGTTTGCAGCTAGCATGCATTTGCACGCTGTCATGCATGCTGTCCTCTAACAAATCCCCCCATTGGTGAAGATTTGCCCTGAAATCTGAGCCGACCATCAATCACCCAAACCAGATCCTCAAAAGGATCCACCTCTTGCTGCATCTGTATGACTGCCTACGTACCTTGAGTTGGGATCAAGTCAATCGCAGTTCTCTGTATCTCCATACTTTGATTATATAGAGAGTTTTGTCATCCCGGCTATGGCACGACAGATTCCAAGCTTCTCATTCGGTAAAACTTTTGTCAACATATCGGTACCATTGTCGTCAGTGTGAATCTTTCTGAGTTCTAACAGCTTTGAACTCAGGATATTCCGTATCCAATGATACCTCACATCGATATGTTTTGACCTTGAGTGAAATGTAGAATTTTTACCAATGTAGATAGCACTCTAGCTATCGCAGTACAAAATGTACTTCTCCTGCTTGAAACCCAATTCCTGGACAAATGTCTTCATCCACAATAATTCCTTGCAAGCTTCCGTAACTGCAATAAATTTTGCCTCTGTTGTAGAAAGTGCAACACATCTCTGTAAACTTGACTGTCATGCCACAGCTCCCCCTGAGAGAGTAATCAGATATCCCGAAGTAGACTTTCGGGTATCCATATCTCCTGCCATATCTGAATCAGTGTAGCCCATCAACACTGGCTTGTTGCTTCCAAAACATAATCTTATTTTGGATGTGCCTCGTAGATACCGCATTATCCATTTGACAGCATTTCAATGTTCTCTTCCTGGTTTGACATAAACAGGCTGACCAATCCGACTGTGTGTGCTAAGTCTGGCCTTGTGTATACCATGGCATACATGAGACTTCCCACTGTTGAGGTGTATGGAATCTGTTTCATTTCCTCATTCTCTGTCCCAGTAGAGGGACTCTGTTGTGTACTCAATATAGAGTGGATAGCAAGAGGAGTGTTAATCGCTTTAGCCTTGTCCATCTGAAACCGCTGAAGTACCTTCTCGATGTACTCCTCCTGTGACAAGTATAATTTCTTGGCTTTTCGATCACGGCCGATTCAGATGCCAAGAATCTGTTTTGCTGGCCCCAAGTCTTTCATCTCAAAAGACTTACTCAGTTGCTGCTTCAAATTATCAATCCTCGATTGATTCCGGCCAACTATCAACATATCATCTACATACAGCAGTAAGATGATAAAGTTATTGTCAGAAAATTTCTGAACGAAAACACAATGGTCTGAAGTTGTCTTCTTGTATCCCTGCTCCCCCATAACTGACTCAAACTTCACGTACCACTGTCCCGGTGCCTGTTTCAAACCGTATAGGCTTTTCCTGAGTCTGTATTTGACTCTGAATCCTTCTGGTTGCTCCATGTAAATTTCTTCTTCCAGATCCCTATGAAGAAATGCAGTATTGACATCCATCTGCTCGATCTCCAAATCAAGACTTGCTGCTAAGCTGAGTACCACTATGATGGATGACATTTTCACAACTAGAGAGAAGATTTCGTCAAAGTTAATGTCTTTCCTCTGATTGAATCCTTTGACAACTAGTCTGGCTTTGTACCGGGGTTGTGAAGTATTCTCCTATTGCTTCACTCTGTACACCCATTTGTTCTTCAAAGCCCGTTTACCTCTTGGCAATTTTACCAACTCGAAAGTGTGATTGTCATGCAAAGATTTCATCTCATCTTGCATGGCTTCCTCCCACTTTTCTCTGTTCTCTGTTTTCACAGCCTCCTTATAGCTCTCGGGTTCTCCCTCGTCAGTAAGCAACATATACTCATATCTAGAGTATCTCATTGAAGGTCATCTTTCTCTGTCAGACCTTCTCTGTGGAACTGTTAATGTAGCTTCTGATACTGGTGGTTGATCATAATCATCATCACTGGGTGCTTCATCACATGTACCCTCATGTCTGGGAACCTCATCTTCAACTTGTACTAGCACCGTGTGTATGAGGTTCTGGATTCACATCTCTGTATTTCTGGGGCATTGTCTTCAATTCCTTCCGGATATCTTCTATGGTCTGATCTTCAACGAAGATAAAATCTCAGGTTCTGACAATCTTCTTCTCCACATGATCATACAGTCTGTAGCCGAAATCATCCAGACCATAGCCAATAAAGACACATTGTCGCGTTTTTGTATCAAGCTTGGATCTCTTGTCATTTGAGATGTGTACAAATGCTTTGTACCCAAAGACATGTAAGTGTTCATATGACACTTCTTTACCTGTCCAAACTTGGTTAGGAACATTACCTTTCAGTGCAACCGCTGGGCACATGTTCAAAACATGTACGGTTGTGTTGAGTGTCTCCCCCAGAATGTCTTCGGTAGCTTGGCTTGTGAAATCAAGCTTCTGACCCTTTCGCACAAGGTTCTGTTCATCCTCTCAGCTAGGCCATTCAGTTGAGGTTTCTTGGGAGGTGTCGTTTGATGTTTGATTCCTTGTATCTTGCAGTACTGATCAAACGAACCTCTGAATTCTCCATCATTGTTTGTTCTGATGTAATTCAGTTTCTTGCCGGTTTCTCTCTCCACCAGGGCATGAAACTCCTTGAATACTCTCAACACTTGATCTTTTCTCTTCAAGGTGTATACCAATATCTTTCTTGAATAATCATCTATGAATGTCACAAAAAAAGTGACCCACCAAGTGTTCTTGTCTGCATCGGACCGCATACATCTGAATGTATGAGGTCAAGTACCTCCGGTTTCCATTGAGGTAGGGAACTCTGGAAGGATACCTTGTTCTGCTTTCCAGCCATGCAATGTTCACACTTCTGTAAGTGTGAGTTCTTCAACGCAGGAAGAACATTACATCTGCGCAGTACTTCTATCCCCGTTTGACTCATATGACCGAGCTTTTTGTGCCACAGCTCGGCTGCCTCATTACTATTGACCGTATTTATGCTACTATTGGAAAGTTGCATCAAATACAACGTTGAATCTTTCTTACCTCGAGCTATCACCATTGATCCTTTAGTAAGCTTCCAGGTGTTGGGTTTCTAGATTAGTCCCAATATCAATTCAAGCAATGAAACATGTGTGAATACTCAAAGAAGAATGGCAGAATCATACTTACAATGATCGGATTTGCGATGCATCGAACACAAAAGACTTTTCCTCCCTTGAAGCTCACGGTTTTGGGCTGTTTTGTGCTCCTCCAAATTCGGTCAACTCCATGGATGGATCTCCAAACTCCAAGCTTTGTGTTGTGATTCCATGCTCATGTGTGGGTTTCCCTATCACATTGGATGACTCTTCATGTGCTAGCATTGGATAGATTTGCCACAAATATTCCATTTTGTTCCTTGTGGTTCTCGGCAAAGGTGAACCAAAAGAGAGAAAAATGGCCCCTTGGGCATGAGGATGGAGAGAAGAAAGAGATGAAGTTTTTTTTCAAGTGTGTTATGTATTTCATTTCAAAAACAAAAACATAATACATTTTCCAAAAAATGTAAAAGGCATTAAAACCTTCCAATCACCACCATCACTATTCACATCAAAAGTGACTAGACATCACATCACTCAAAGTGACTAGACATCACATCAATCAAGTGACTAATGATTTGACGCTTGATGTGACTTGTGGGCCGCACTTAAATTCGAAATGCGAGTGTGCCCGCAAACACTCTCGGGCTCGGGTTCACTAATTCCGAATTAATTAATTTTCCGTTGCGATGTAATTAAATCAAATTTAATTATGTAATCATGCCTAGCAAAATTACTATTCACCGTCGCTAGCGAATTAATTCTAAATTAACTTGTTCGCCCGAATTAAAATCTAATTTTAATTCCGCGTCGAAATCCAATTTCGTATAATATATCGAATATATTATTTTATCGATTAATTCCAAATTAATCGTTTTCTCTCTTTTAATAATATTTTATCCCAGATAAAATATCTCCGTAATTAATCCTAGATTAATTTTCTTAATAAAGTGCGAGTCATACGTCATAAGTGAATCTTCGGGAAGGGACCCATGAGATCCCCGGATATGTTGGCAGTAAATCCGGTCGTCGGACTATCCGAACACGTACGTACCTAGTACTACATTTTTACCGATTTACAAGACATGGTTGGCTTCTAGCAAAGTACCGTGCCTACCCAATTCTACAGAAATATTCTTAAAGGAATATGTGATTTATATCAGGCGTAGTATACGTAGTATTGCGTATTTCGATCCAGTATCGGATGTCACGTGCTAGGCCTGGGGCTGGAATTGTGTCTGCCCCGTACGAAGCACATATCGGATCTCTGGTAACTAGTCTCTATAATCGATAAACATGACCTAGTCATTTCATCCCGATAGTTTGCAGCCATAAAAGAAACCAGTTCCGTATCCTACGTGATCATCATCTCCACTATGACTGGAGTTATACTTCCGTCTTGACATCACACCCATACACACTATGATTCTCAATATACCCAGAAGAGGCGTACACAGAACCTGTTAAAGCCATGGACGACCAAAACCGAAGTATATTGATTGTCGCAAGTATTAGCGGTGTAAGTCTCAGGTTAAGACCAAATACACCTACCCTGATTCGGACTTCCATAGACACATAGTCATACTACCAATGGAATTCTGAGGAGTCTATCTAGAGTGAAGCTGTTTCCGTACCATCGGTAAACACAACCTCTTATTACACTTGCATGAGTATTCTATACCCAAATATATGAGAACTATGCCGTTATGCTCCCACAACACGCACAACTGTAATACTAGTCTATTCCGCATTATCGATGTCTAATCTCGATAATACTACGACTAGGGATATTTAATGATTAAACCTTTATGGATTGATATTGTCTCATGTCATCTCAATCCGGAACTAATCATAAGGACCTTTTATCATTTATACATCTTGGTAATCTAATTACAAATGATAAAAGATCAAATTCCTTTGTCACATAGTTAATTTGTACAACAACACCATGATCTGTACAAATAGTGATGCTATGGGTCATAATTGTCCAACAATCTCCCACTTGGCCTATAGCCAATCACTCAAGTGTCCTAGACCCGAACTATGTATGGTTCGTTCCAACTTCTGCTGAGAAAGGCTTTCGTTAGCGGATTCGCAAGGTTATCATCTGATGCAATTTATTCGATCATCACATCACCACGATGTATGATCCGAACGAATCAGATTAACCGTTGAAGTATATATCTGGATCATTGATGAGACCATTAATTATTTAGCCTGTGCTGTAGCCTAGCTCAGCTACTAACAGAACTACTCCTAATCTAATTAGGATTATTATCGATCCAAAAGGCTTTTATTGCTTCCTCAGCTGCAGTAAAAACCCGCTTTTGTTGTTTATTTGGTAACAGTATCTTGCTTGGAAGATATTCAGCTCACTGTTCCGTTATTCAAATTGTATAGTACCGTTGTTACGACTTATAATCGTTATTATCGGTTAGGAAACTTGCAGCAGTGAACCCAGTCACTTCAAGTTCTCCTTCTCCATAGTATAAGACAACATCCTTAGTCCGTCTAAGATACTAAAGGATGTTCTTAACATTAATCTAGTGACTATCACTTAGATTGGCCTGATTGTGACTCCATATGCTCAAAGCATATGAGACACCAGGTCGCGTACATTTATTTCAATGTACGAGTTCTCGGAGAGTGCTAACAACCTTTAGATCTATCCCAGTAGATGTTTATTCCTAGAATAAAGGTTGTCTCTCCCAAGAATTCTACGGAGAATTTTCATGAAATCTAAGCTTTCACCGATTATATTATGGGAATGTCATTTCCAAGAAATGATATATCATCATTGTATAGGACATTCATTATAGGTGCGCTCCCACTAACCTCCTTATATACACAAGAATCATTTTCGTTTTGAATTAAATCATATACCATTATGATTACATCAAAACGATAGTTCCAAGAACGCAATGCTTGCTTCAATCCATACATGGATCGAATTACCTGCAAACCTTGTTTGCTAGTTTTGGTACGACAAAACCGTCAGGATGTTATAAATATCCTCCAAAAGGTTTCCATTTAAGGAAAGCAATTTTGACGTTCAACTGTCATATTTCATAAATGAAACATGCAGTATCAGCAAAAATTATCCAAATGGATTTAATCATGGCAACAGGCAAAAAGGTTTCGTCATAATCGACACAATGTTGATAACGATACCTTTTCGCTACAAGCCTAGCTTTGTACGTTGGTATGTTGCCATCCATGTATGTTTTCCTTGAAAACTTATATAGTATCAATAGGCACATGCCTTTCGGTACATCAACTAGTATCCAAACTTAGTTGGTATACATGGAATCCATTTCGGACATCATGGCACTTTGCCATAATAGGGAGTCGATACCTTGTATCACTTTCTCATACGTAGTCAGTTCGTATTCCTCAATAAGATTGACATCTTTATGATGTGAGATCAGAAATCCATACATTCTAGGTTATTTTCTAACTCTCTCCGACTTACGTGGTTCTTGTGTATTCGAAGATTATTGGTATAGTTTCATCCATGATGAACTATTTGTGTTCCATTAAGGAATCGGTGCCTGGAATAGTATTACTCCGATTTTCATCGAGTTTTACTTTCCTCCCACTTACCACTGCATATAGGTATTCCTCTTAGGAAAACCGCATGGCGAGCAACAATTAAATTGTTCTCTTGTGAGTTGTATAAGTACTATACTTTGGTTACCCTAGGATAACCTATAATTGGCACTTATCCGATTTGGGTTCTAGTTTGCTATCATCCAAATGTATGCCTAGCATTCCCAAATCATCAGGAATGAGAAAACCGGTTTCTTTCATGTTCATATCTAATATGAAATCTGTTAAACAGATTTTATGGAACTTTATTCAAAATAAGTTTTGCACTGTTTAATGCGTATCCCTTGAAGGAAAATGGTAGTTCATAACGACTCATGATTAACCTTACTATGTCCAACAAGGTTCGGTTTCTCAGTTCGGACATACCGTCAAATTAACGTATTCTGGGAGGAGTCCTCATTGAAAGAATACTAGACTCTTTCAAGTATATGAGAAACTTATTGCTTAAGTATTTTCATCATGATCTAACCGTGACGGTTCCGATCTGTTTTATACTTCGTGTCGAAACTCTAAACGTTTCCGATTTGTGTTTCAAAAGAAACACATAACCATAACGTGATGCCACATTCGTAAAGGTCACGAAATATTCATATCCACCTCTAGCCTAGCTAGACATGGGCCCACTTACGTCACTATGAATGAGGGCTAATAGATCGGTGGCATTTGCACTTTTACTAAGTAAAAGTATTTTAGGCACTTTGCCCAATAAACTAGATTCATAGACTTTATTTGAATAGAATCAAATCTGTCCTAGTATCCACTCTTCAAAAGCGTGGATATACGAGTCTTGTTTAATTGTGTCCTAGACGACAATGCCACATACAAGTTTCAACTGATTAATTCAGTTTGAGCTATTTGTTTGTCATGTCATAAGTTTGAGATTTATTTATATTCAAAATATAAATACTGTTATTCACATCTAATGTGTTTATCTCAATATCATCTTTATAAAATAAAACACCTTAGTGTTCTAGAATATAAAGGTATACCCGCAACGGGTTAAACCCTGATATAGAGATAATGTTTCTAGTCAAACTAGATACATTTTAACAGTTTCCTAATTTAAGTACACACCCGAAGGGTAGTTCCTAAACTTAGGTATCTACGGTTAAAACAACGACTTTCGTCCCGTTTTCAATTCGCAGATTAATCTCAACTGAAGTCAGTATCCTGCTTATCAGCAGATTCTGCACACCAGTACATATCTTATGTACCACACTTAGTATCTAAAATCCAATTTTAATACTAGTAGTGAACATGTTTATGACAAACATACTTGAAGTCAGAGCCTTGCCCCGCCTTCACTTCATTCACGTCTGCCTTGTCCATACGGCAGTCACGCTTCAGTGACCCCATTTGCCACAATTTAGGCAGACATCTTGGGATATGTCCTTTGTCTTCCCAGAAGATTATAATGATTTTTCCTTTGCCCTTTTCCACACCCTAGAAGCCTTGGCCAAGCCTTGGCTTTCTAGGATGTCGAAGTAAGATGCGCCTTGCGCTTCTTGCCCTATTGCAAACTCTGACTTTGTCTCCTATTGCAATTAGTACTTCTAAGATCTAAGAATAGATATATAAAGATCCTTCAATTTCATTATCATACTATAAGGATCTAATCCTTAGTTCTGATTAAGAAATTAATGAGTCTTTGTGGCAAGCATAATGTATTAAGCACTAAAGTTATCATCACATGAATATTCCAAATATCATGTTCTACTATTTGCTCAACTCCTGGCTTAGGACCAAGAGGTTGTTCTATCAAACAGATTAACTTCTTAGTTTCCAGGACTATCATGTAGTTTTATTCCCAATTTGAAAATTAAAGCCGTTTAAATACATTTTCACCCAGGATTATGTTTTAAACGCTAATCTTTCATTTATCTTGATTCCAATAGTCCAACTATTCAATCAACAATTTTAGGTACTATTTATTATAATGATTGCTATAGTCTAACTATATAATCAACTATAATTTAATTGGTTAAATTCAATTATATTGATTACTATAATCCAATTATAAAATCAACTATTAATTGAAATAGTTTGAATACAGTCCAACTGTTTAATTTAAAACAACGATTAAATATTAGTCCAACTAATATATTAATTTATTGACGAAAAATTGAATGAGCGCGTATTGGCAAGTAACTAAACGAATATTGTAAATTTAATACTTGCCTCCCACTATTTTTCGGCGAGCCTCTAACCCTCTGTTGAGTACTCGGGAAACCTTGTTTCCTAGTGGGCTAGGATCCTGTTAAATAACACACAATATTGACTTTGGCCAACAAATTGTATGATAGTTAACTAGGTAGATCTCTAAGATCAATTGGATCCCATCCAATTCCTAGATCCAGTAGGTGGACATCCAAGTCCGAAACATATATCTTATATATGCCATATATCCAATATATCCCTAACCTTTTTCCTCTGAATCAACTAAGCATTGGCTTTGGCACAACAACTTAGTGATCCTAGTTAAGCGGAACCCATTGACCTTGGAAAGCTTCGTAATCGATGTCGATGGACAAGAAGTGATCTTGACTTTGGCCAACAAATCACAACTTGGACAAGACATCGATATGGAACAAAGCCTTCATGATTCAAACACATCCGCGATGGACAAAGGTCTTGACTTTGGCCAACAAACCAGTGACAGTCTTGGATCTTGAGTAAGAATCAATCAATGGAAGGAAAAACACTTAATATGTTTTGAGGGTTTTTCGCATAATTGGCAACCAATTAATTATCTTTGTTAAGGTCTTATCATCATACACCCTTAAACATGCATTCTAAACA
Source organism: Zanthoxylum bungeanum (assembly GCA_019454045.1). NCBI lineage: Eukaryota > Viridiplantae > Streptophyta > Magnoliopsida > Sapindales > Rutaceae > Zanthoxylum > Zanthoxylum bungeanum. The sequence continues at coordinate 21,036 of SKCR01037020.1, read as the reverse complement.
CATAATAAGGCCCGTAAGTAAATAAATATAATAATGATATGCTGATGGATACTTAACACACTGTTCCTAGAACAAGCATGTTATCAATCAATCTAATCCAATTAATTAATTTGAAATTTAATGACCATCCAATGTTCAAACAACGATTTGATTTTGCGCAAGTCCGACTCGTTTTAAGAATAAGTACGAATTCTTGAATTATATTAAACTACAATATTAAATCCAATTTAATTTGTATTTAATACTAATTCTATATTTAATTCTAAATTAAATAATTACACTTTTAATGTATCTTTACGACTTAGATTCCAAATCCAATCTTTACGGGTCTCAAAGCCCGATTAACATCCATGTTAATTTAATTAAAGTCCAATGGGCTTTCATTAATTTCTTAAGGCATGGACTTTTGGTCAATATGGGTCAAACCCAAATACCAAAGCCCATTTAAGGAATCACCCTTATTTGCCAAGAAACCAATTTAGGCCCATTAGGCCCAATTAAAATTAAAGGTCCATTTAATTATATTTGGACTTTATGGATATGGTTTTAGGCCCAATTGGATCCAACCAATTAGCCTAAACCAAACTTGGCCCAACCAAGCCCATTAAGCCCAAATACAACTTCTACAAGCCCAATTCCAAATTTGGCCCAATTAATTAAATTCCAAAATTCCAGATTTCATAATTTAATTAACCTAAGTGTATAGCCATAATTAATTACTCAAATTAATATTTCCAAAACATCAATTTACTCAATTAATTATGCTTATCATCATCAACTTATGTCCAACACAATTGAATCAAAAAATCAATCATTTTCCATGCTTCTAAGTCACGGATTTTGTAGGGTTTTCTTTGTCCGATTCGGTTTTAATCCAATTAAATCCTAAATCAACATTACCCAAATGATTTCAATTTATCCAATGATCAAAATCACAAAATACCATGACTTTAGGGCACCTCCAAGTTTCGGCCAAGCCTAAGATTTGGGGAAAAATTGATCCAATCCATTTTTCACAAAATTGATCACAAACAACTCCAAGTCATCCATATACAAGCATGCTCAAACAAGTAATTTAGTCAAAACATGCTCAAATCCAATTTACCCAAATTTTACCCTAAATATATTTCATGCTCAAAATGGCTCTCATACCATTGTTTGGTTTCTAGATTAATCCCAAGATCAATTCAAGTAATGAAACATGTGTGAATACTCAAAGAAGAATGGCGGAATCATACTTACAATGATCAGATTTGTGATGCGTCGAACACAAAAGACTTTCGCTCCATTGAAACTCACGGTTTTGGGCTGTTTTGTGCTCCTCCAAATTCGGTCAACTCCATGGATGGATCTCCAAGCTCCAAGCTTTGTGTTGTGATTCCATGCTCATGTGTGGGTTTCCCTATCACCTTGGATGACTCTTCATGTGCTAGCATTGGATAAATTTGCCATAAATCTTCCATTTTGTTTCTTGTGGTTCTCGGCAAAGGTGAACCAAAAGAGAGAAAAATGGCCCATTGGGCGTGGGGATGGAGAGAAGAAAGAGATGAAGTTTTTTTTTTCAAGTGTTGTTATGTATTTCATTTCATTTCAAAAACAAATACATAATACATTTTCCAAAAAATGTAAAAGGCATTAAAAGCCTTCCAACCACCACCATCACTATTCACATCAAAAGTGAATAGACATCACATCACTCAAAGTGACTAGACATCATATCAATCAAAGTGACTAATGATTTAACGCTTGATGTGACTTGTGGGCCGCACTTGAATTCGAAATGCGAGTGGGCCCGCAAACACTCCCAGGCTCGGGTTCACTAATTTTGAATTAACGAATTTTCCGTTGCAACGTAATTAAATCAAATTTAATTAAATAATCATGCCTAGCAAAATTACTATTCACGTCGCTAGAAAATTAATTCTAAATTAACTCGTTCGCCCGAATTAAAATCTAATTTTAATTCCGCGTCGAAATCCAATTTCGTATAATATATCGAATATATTATTTTATCGATTAATTCCAAATTAATCGTTTTCTCTCTTTTAATAATATTTTATCCCAGATAAAATATCTTTGTAATTAATCCCAGATTAATAAAGTGTGAGTCATACGTCATCGGTGAATCTTCGGGAAGCGACCCATGAGATCCCCGAATATGTTGGTAGTAAATCCGGTCGTCAGACTATCCGAACACGTACGTACCTAGTACTATATTTTTACCGATTTACAAGACATGGTTGGCTTCTAGCAAAGCACCGTGCCTACCCAATTCTCCAGAAATATTCTTAAAGGAATATGTGATCTATATCAGGCGTAGTATACGTAGTATTGCATATTTCGATCCAGTATCGGATGTCACGTGCTAGGCCTGGGGCTAGAAATGTGTTTGCCCCGTACGAAGAACATATCGGATCTCTGGTAACTAGTCTCTATAATCGGATAAACATGACCTAGTCATTTCATCCCGATAGATGCAGCATAAAAGAGAACCAGTTCCGTATCCTACGTGATCATCATCTCCACTATGACTGGAGTGATACTTCTGTCTTGACATCACACCCAATACACTACGATTCTCAATATACCCAGAAGAGGCGTACACAGAACATGTTAAAGCCCTGGATGACCAAAACCAAAGTATATTGATTGTCGTAAGTATTAGCGGTGCAAGTCTCAGGTTAAGACCAAATACACCTACCCTGATTCGGACTTCCATAGACACATAGTCATACTACCAATGGAATTTTGAGGGGTCTATCCAGAGTGAAGTTGTTTCCGTACCATCGGTAAACACAACCTCCTATTACACTTGCATGAGTATCCTATACCCAAATATATGAGAACTATGTCGTTATGCTCCCACAATGCGCATAACTGTAATACTAGTCTATTCCGTATTATCGATGTCCAATCTCGATAATACTATGACTAGGGATATTTAATGATTAAACCTTCGTGGATTGATACTGTCTCATATCATCTCAATTCGGAACTAATCATAAGGACCTTTTATCATTTATACATCTTGGTAATCTAATTACAAATGATAAAAGAGCAATTTCCATTGTCACATAGTTAATTTGTACAACAACACCATGATCTGTACAAATAGTGATGCTATGGGTCATAATTGTCCAACACCAGGTGCTGTCACTGTGCTGCAGAAACTTTCATCATCCAGTTTGCCTGTTGAGATCAGGTTTAACCAGATGTCTGGGATGTGCTTGACTCCCTTCAACACTAGCCTTGTCCCGTTGTCTGTTTCAAGGCATATGTCTCCAATACCGACGACTTTGGACTGGCCGTCATTCCTTATCCTTACAGCACCGTAGTCCTCTAGCATGTAAGATGAAAAGAAGTCTCTGCGAGATGTGGCGTGTATGGAGGCGCCACTATCTATCACCCAACTGGTCTCGTGGCTGGCAAGATTCACAACATCTTCTTCGTATATAATGAAGAAATGTTTGGAGGTATTGTCAGTGGTAGTAGCAACTCTTTCTTGGTTAGAGTCACTATCTCTTTTGTTGTCTCTGGACTGCTCGTTCTTCAGTTTGTAGCAATCCCTCTTCATATGGCCTTTCTTTTTGCAGTGGTAGCACTCAATATCCATTATTTTTTATTTACCTCGGTTCTTGTCTGATCTACCTGGGCCTCGGCTTTTACTCCTCCCCCTTCTGGTGTTATTCTCAGTCACTATAGCTTATGAGGTTGAGGCTGATGCTGACTCCTGTATTTTCGTCCTCTTTTCTTCCTCGAAGATCCTGGTTTTCGCCATCTCCATAGTGACTCTCCCATCCGCTGCTGAATTTATCACTGTAGATATGAACGTTTCCCAAGATTTTGGTAACTTATTAAGGAGTATTAAGCCATTTACCTCATCTCCGAAGTATATGCCCAATCCAGACAATTCTTTCATTGTTCCGAGGAAATCGTTGATGTGGTCCGCCACAACTGTACCTTCCTGGTATTTCAACCCCATCATCTTCTTGAAGTAGTATAGCTTATTGTTGCCAGTCTTTGCTCAAATAAGCTCCTCCAACTTTCTCTATAAGACATGTGCATTTGCATCTTCACTAACATGATTCACGATACTCTCGTCGATCCACTGACGAATAATACTGTATGTTTTCTGGTGAAGGTTGTTCCACCTTACTTCGGACATTTCTTCTAGTTTCTCCTCAAGAAATACTGACCCATCATAGTCCTTCACATATAGAAGGTCTTTCATCATTCCTCTCAATGTGAAATAATTGGTACTAGTTAACAAAATCATTTTTCTGACACCCTCATCCATCATAAAAATTAAAAGCATAATTTCAAAAAACGGAGCCCACCGTTGCGTCAGGAATGGTCGAAAATGGTGGAAATGACACATCGTTTGTCAAAATCTGACACAGGGACTAAATTACAAAATTCAGAAATTACAGGGGTCAAAGTGTAATTTTCGAAAGTTCATGGGCCAAAATACAATTACGGAAAAGTTCAAGGACTAAAATGTTTTTTGAGAAAGTATATGGACCTTTCTGAAATTTACCAGATTTTTGCTGACGTGGCAAGGTTGCTGACGTGGCAGACACGTGTCAGACACGTGGCGATGACGTGGCACTGACTGGATGACACGTGGCTGCTGACTGGGTTGCTGACGTGTCCTACTGACTAGGCTGCTGACTGTGCGTGTCAGGCTGACGTGGCGCTGACTAGACGCTAACTGGACGTTGACGTGGCGCTGACTCAACGTCTTTTACCTTCAGCAGCGCGTGGCGCACGTCGAGCGCGTGGCAATCTCTCTGTTAGGCGCGTGAAGCACGTGAGACGCCGTCTGACCTCCGATCGATCACGTTTTCACTTGCTGGCCAGCTTCACACGTGTTCACAGCTATGGAGTTACTGTCTCGCAAGCTGTCTCACAAGCTGGCCCTCATGTTTGCAGCTAGCATGCATTTGCATGCTGTCCTCCAACATATATATATAGATAGATAGAGTTAGGGTTTAGTTTGGTTTTTAAGTAAAAGTTGTGGTTAGTTTGATTTTTAAATAGAAGTAGTGTATTGTGTTATGAATGTGTGTGAGTGGTTGCTGAATTTGAGGATAATGAAAATCAGTTTAAATTAAATACTAACAACAAGGAAACGTGATCTCACAATTATGATTGATATTGATGTATCATTTTCATTAATATAGTCAAAGTAGTTTTAAATATATGAGTATATATTTACTAAGTTTGACATTACGTTCAGTTATAATCTAATTTGAATATTTTGATTAAATATAATATAGTCCAATATGATACTTTACCCCACACATTTAAATGGACTACACGTGATGGCAAGTTTCCACAATTGCCCACAGTCTTACATTTTTCGTTGATATTCATGTTTTCGATTATTGGTGGCTTTTGGCGGGTGGCAGTTGGTTTAATGTAACACATAACATGATATGTCTAAAGTATCTTTAACTAAGAAGGAAAATGACAATACATTTCTCATAAAAAAATATTTTGAATCTGTAATTTTAAGAATATAAGTTTAGCCTTTATAGTTTTAAAAAATATAATTTTTATTAATTTGATCATTTTTTTTCTCCAATTTTGAAACAAGTTTTCACTATTATTCACGGGTCAGGTTTTTTTTAAAAATATGAGACCTGATCAGGTCGAGTCTCGCGGGTCGTGAAACCCGAATATGAAATTTGAGAGGTGAAACCCGACCGGGTCAGGTCGGCCAAAAAAATAAAATAATTAATTATTTTGAAATATAAATATTAATTATTTTATGTCTTGAAAATAATCATATATATAAAGTTTCAAGACAACAAAAGTAATAAATAAATGAAATAATAGTAAAATTTTTAAAAAATAATAAATTTTTAGAAAAATAATAAAAATATTATAGTTTCGGGTCGGGTCGGGTTAACTCGAAAAATCATTATTTTTTTTTTTAATTTTCACTATTTTTAAAAAAAGTTTTCGGTATTCAACTCATTCACTATTCATCTAATTTTGAAACAAACTTCAACTATTTTTAATAATTTTTGGGTATCCAAGTTACTTAATATTACTTGTATTTTAAAACTGTAGTGATTAAAATGTAGTTATGACAATTTACAGAATAATTGATTGTCATTATCCCTTAACTAAATCAAAAATATATTATATTAAAGGATAGAGATATTTCAATGTAAAATTTTAACACAAATTTAAGCATCAGAATCTAAACGTTGATTTAAGTTAATCTAATATTAAATACTCAAAGTCAAAATTCTAGACATCGTTAAATGTTACTTTTACTTTGAGTATTTATCATTTAATTGGTTAAATAAATGGTTAGATTTTGATATATAAACTTGTGTCAAAATTTTGTGTTGAAATATCCAATCCTATATTAAAAAAAAAAAATGTATATACTCTTATATAACAATTAGAGGATATTTTCAAAAACTCCAAATAACAATTAGAAACTTAATCGGTTAATATAGTAACATAATTATTATATTTAATAAAAAAATAATTAATTAAAATTAAAATATTTTTGACCAACTTATGTTCCTGTTCGGTCCTAGTTATAGGCGGATTGCCTATATGGCTCCCACTTTTTTAAATAAATAATTAATGATCAAGAGACCCAAATAATTTCTAGGGGTGAGTACCGTTTGATATAATTATAAAAAATTTTGTAATTATAATTATTTGATTTTTTTTAAAAATCAACTATTTAGTTTTTATTTTAAAAAAAATTAATTATTTTTTATTGTTGGTTAGGTTCGGTACATTTCAAAATTTTCAATTTTTTAAATAATAACATAAAAATTAAAAAAAATTAAAAAAATTAATAACATTCACTGAATTAAATATTTACCTAATCTTTTTCACTGTAACTCTTCTAGTCATCACAATTACACCAATAAGAGTTTTTCATATAAAATAATCATCATTTAAATTATTTAAAATGTAGAAAAATAAAAAGAATAATAACCACAGAAAAAATTTATAAAGATTTCATAAATTAAATATCACTAAACACCAAATAAATTAAATAATGTAACAAATATAATTATAAATAATAATATAATATGTTTAGACTTTAAAAAATTTAAAAAATTAAATTATTCAACTAATTTAGTTGTACGTGTATCACCCTGCCAGAGGCAGAATGCTACCGGCATGTGATAGGCTGTCCTATCATCATAAGCCTCTTACCAACTCTCATGCAAGACTCATAACAATGCAATGTAATGCATTCTATAGGGCCCAACTAAATGATAAAATGCAAGAATGAAGAACTCAAAATATAATATAATTAGAGCTTCATACCCAAAAATTCATATATACAATAACTTTTACAGACTTAAACTCTGTACAACTTACAAACAACTGGACTCTTATACGCCCAAGACCTGGTGACTGGCTGACTGCAACGCTGCTATCCGGCATCCCAAGCTCCGATACCTGTGGTTGACCGATCAAGTCACCAACCTGTAAAACTCAAACACTATACTCTCTTTGCTAATCTGGTTCGGTCATTTATTATAATTATCCTTCTTTTATTTCATTGAAATATCATCAAATCGACATCATAAAATATTTGATCTTTCAAACATTCATCTCACTATTATCAATCATGTATAAATGTGCATATAAATCATATTATCATTCACTAGTATCAACTATGTACAACTCAAACAATTCCTAAAATGTATGATTTCTATGCATAACCCATAGACTACATAAATATCACTATACCAATAAGATCTATATCTAACTATAAGCTTACTTATGTATCCTTATAATGAACATAACTTTTATATCGACCTTTACCTCTATTGTCACATCCGGAAGTGACAAATAACCTTGTATGCTCTTATGATATTGATAGTTTGAAATCTGTCAAAAACTATTTCGAAAATACATTTAAGAAATCCTTTTTACTGTAAACAAAATCAGTTTCAAAATTCATTATCGTAAAACCATACTGATCATCCAGCATAATTCACTGGACGAAATATAAACGAGCGCCCAATGCCCGAATCGCGCGCATAGATCGGACAATGAATGAACTGATCCCCTGCCAACAGAGGGTTTGGGTCATACCATTTCTGATGGCTTAGACCCTAACGACCACCCCGGAGGAAACATATGATGAGTTGTAAAAACATAAATGCATACACCGATCGTCGGGGCGGAAACATAACAATGAACGATCATCTCAGTAGAAACACATCAAAAAAACATAAAACGATCATTGAGACGCAAACATATAAAAACATCATATCGTATAAAATTAAAAGTAATATCAAAATACATTAAATCAATATGCAATTCTTTTGAAATCATTTCTCAAGCACCAACCAAATCTGTCTAATTACTAATCTAAGCCGAAATCATCCCTTACACACATCTTCCAAAACTCTAATTCAACCAACAAACAAACATAGAACCCATTAAACTTGCATTACTTAATTATTATACATGATTTTCCAATTAATAGTTCATAAAAGAAAATTTCTCAAATTAACCCAGCTCCTGTGGCTTCTTTAAAGACTCCGGCAAGAACAGTTATAAGTCACAAAGGGAGATACCCAAGCATTGGCTTCTCAAGGCCATTTGATGAGCATCAAAGTTCAGGACCAGCTAGATAAAACAACAATAATTATTGCAGTGAATGAGCAACTCAGCATAACAATTCAAGACCATCAACCAACTAGATGTGAAGTGTGACTAGGACAAATTTGCCCATAAACATCAATTCCTCACTACTTGAACTAGTTTCTATAAAGTGGTGGCTACCAATTGATAACACACTACAAAGTTAGAAAGTTATAAATTCCTCTCTGATTAACATATATAATTTCCATAAAGTGCTTGATTTGCATTATGGTTGTAGCGTTCTCTTCTTGCATAACTAACAATCACACCTCCTTCAATCATGCAAATTATAAGCCAACATTAATCTCACCTCCTTTAATCAAGAAAAGGATAAAATCAATCTATGATTGTGTCCTAATATGCTCTCACCTTTACATTTACACAAATTCTATTTATTCAGCATGTAACAATTTGTATACGGAAAGCAATTTATCTCATAAGTTAATGTCCCAACCATGCAACCGCCTGATCCTCTAAGTTGCTTTCATGGCAGAACATGACAACTTTCTATATTACTTAATCAACATAAGACAAGTATCAACACTCTGTAGTTTTACTATTGGTCTTTGCTTTTTAAATTACTCGGGGTTTCCCAGCTAAGCAAAAGTAAATCACTTGAATAGTGTTGGCAAAAGAAAAAATACCACCCTGGAGCGAAATCGCCCTAGAACGAAGAATGAAGGACGAAGACAAGAAGGGCGATGAAAGGAAGAGCGATCAGAGCGATCGCTAGATTAGAGCGAAAAGAACCCAGGACGACCGAAGCATTAGAACGAAAACACGTAATGCAGTTGATCCCACGACTACAGCAGTTAAGCAGTTTTCCCTCCACGATCAAGCAGTTGAGACGCACAGCTCAATGGTTAAAGACACGATCCAGCAGCTGCAGGGAGATACTGGAACTGCCCAAGCAGTTTACAAGCTTCACTATAAAAGCTCACTCGTACAGAGAGAAAAAGACCTCCCGATCAAATGAAGACTCAAACGAGCATTTTTTTTTATCTTTTAGTTTTTATAACTTTTAGGACTGTAATTTGTGTGCTTGCACCCCTTGGAGGCTTATTCACTTAATCAAACAACCATTGCTGGGACTTTGTCTAAGGAGGTTTGAACCTTACACGTTTCTCTTTCTTCTTCGCGCAAAAAAAATCGCGTAAACTGTTTTTGGCGACCACAGTGGGAGAATTGGTGTAAGAAGTGGAGATGCCTCCGAAAAGAAACACTCAAACTGGCCCAGGTACAGAGGAAGAAGGATTGGAGCAAACCAACCAGCCCCACGTTCCAGCCGTGGTGGGTCATTTCGAGGGTCTGGTAGAAGCTAGTCGATACGAACCGATGCGAGAATTCAGCCCTAATGCAGTTCGTGCATTGTTCAGTGAATTCACACATGATGTTGTTGAACAGGTTAGGCTGCAAAACGCTCATGTCATAGATAAATTTTTCTCGACTAGCAATTCACATTATGAAAATATGGCCAAACACTTAAGCTCGTTGAACGAATTAATGGCCAAATGTGTAAATAGGGGGACAGCCCCGCCGTGGACTACGCCTTCCCCTGCACCAAGCAGTCAGGAGGCTGGTCCGAGCAATGTTCCCCCATAAGGAATCACGGTCCCTACGACTTCCTAGGGAGGAACACGTTTTGGGGACAATGGCCCATATTTAGGGCCAAATCTACACCAGGGGCCAAATATGGCACAATACGAGGTGGTGTTGCCCCAAGGCGTCCAGGTTTGTCAGGGACAGAATCATGATTATGTCCCACTTGTGAGAGGACCACAACCACCCCCATAGCGATGCCATTTAATGGTAATGACATGTTAAGGGAACATGTGACCGACATCCTCCAAAATCAATTCGGTCTAGGAGTACGGCCAATTCGGCTAAGGTACCATATCCCGATTGGATCGACGTAGCGTATCCGTGGCCTAGAAACTACAAAATACCAGATTTTTCACTATTTATGGGGTCTGGGGAAGTTTCTACCATGGAACATATAGGGTGATTTACTCTTCAGTGTGGAGAGGTAATGGATTTCCATAAGTTAAGGTTATTTCACGGCTCACTGTCAGGAGTAGCGTTCTCCTGGTACGTCAGTCTGCCGGCCAACTCAGTAAAAATTGGCAATAAATGGAACAGTTGTTCCATGCACAATTCTACAAGGCCGAATCCGAAGTAGCTTTGGCCGACCTGGCAAACCTGAGATAGTTGCCAAGAGAGTGGGCTGAAACATTCTTACAAAGGTTTAAAGTAGCTCGAGGCCGATGTTACGTGCCTTTGCCAGAAAAAGAGTTCTTGAGAATCGCTCAAAGTTGCCTCAATTTCGACTTGAAAAAGAAATTTCAAGATCGTGAATTTTGGGACCTCCCCCAGCTCATCACCAGCGCGGTGCGTTATGAACAATTACTAAGGGAGGAAGAGCAAATGAAAAATTCTAGCAAATGGACGTATTACAGGAGCATCGATTATGAAGTAGGCGAAATGGATGTCGAATCGGCCGACTTGTATTTGGCTGAATTGGTTAAAGGAAAGCCGTACGTTTGTAAAACGTGGGCCGAACCCCAAGCCAAAGAAAAGAATGATAAAAAGGGGAGAAAGTTTTCTTTTGATACCACAAAAGTCGACGCCATATTCGATCAGTTGTACAAATACAAACAGATTAGTTTGAGCGACCGCCATACGTTGCCAAGCGCCGAGCAAATCGGAAGCAAAAAATATTGTAAATGGCATAATGCATGGTCCCATTCAACTAATACCTGTCTTATTTTTCGTAATGTTTTGCAGGATGCTATAAAATCTAGACGAATAACGTTCGAAAAAAGATGGCAGTGGACGACAACCCGTTTCCCAAGCCAGTGGAATTAAACATGATCAACTCGGCTCTTACCAATTTGCCAAGATTCAAGTTGGTCCCAGATGAAGAACAGAATGGTCATCGTCCAAGCGCTCTGGAAAGCATTAAAGCACCAAAAAAAATATGGATCAGCAAAACCTTTGTGTACGGTGCAGGAACATTATAGAGTGGATGAGGGAGTTGGAAGACACTTGTGAAAGGCCCGTAAAGAAAGAGCCAGTAACATGGCAGCGACAGACATTTGCACCAAAATTTTATTGCGAAAATTCAAACTTCCTACAAAATATGAGGACGTTTAGGCCGAAAATTCATCGGCCCAATATATGGCATTCGTATCGAAGGCCGTATTCGAGGCAACGCCTAGGCAGGAACTATCCTCCCATGGATGAAATGACGAGGACGTAATTAAGGAGACACCTGAGAAATTATGGCCGTATCATGCACCAACAAGGTGGGGTGAGGACCACAGGTCGTAGTCCTAGTATCACGGAGAAACCGGAGGCAAATAACAAGGAGAGTGACTATAAAGAAGGGAAAATAACGAGCTGCGAAGAACGCACCAAGTTTGACAGATGAAAATGGGACGAAACAGACGACGAAGAGCCACCTATTGTCATTCAGTTCGGCAGCATGCCATCGGTTGTGGCCAACCATTACTTGTTGTCCAGAGAATTCAAGGGGGACAACAGTGGGGAAGCTGGAACAAGCGAAGATGTCTATGAGGGTGATGAGGCAGAATTTGCAGTGCTCGATAACGGATAGGGAAGCTTCAGATGAGGAAATGACCGACGTAAAAGAAGAAATAGACATCAGGACCGAAGCCTGAAGAATGGGGATATCACAGAATCGGCTTCTCAAAGAATTGTACGAGGCAGGAAACTCTGCAGTCGGAACGTTAGGAGAGGACTTGGGATGATCTCCATACCTCATCCTATATGGGACGCCCAAAATAAGACGGATAATCACAAGGGAAGAAAAACAAAAATTGGCCATCAATAATGTCTCGCACAATGCACCAGTCACGTTACCACCTTCTGGATGGGATACGGGAGGAGAAATACCTCTGGACAGCGACGAGAGTGAGCAGATAGGCCTATCAGGGAAGGTGATATTCCCAAAGCCACCACCACAAATGACAAAGCACCTGCGGCCGTTATATGTAAAAGCGAAGGCTAATGGGATACGTGTCACCATTGTGTTGATCGATAATGGGGCAGCCATTAATGCAATTCCGGTAAGGATGCTTGGACGTTTAGCAAAGTCAGAGGAGGACCTCATCCTTAAGGAAGTGGTGCTAACGAGTTTTAATGGAGGAGCGACAACGGCCAAATGGGTCGTCCCACTAGACTTGCAAGTGGGAAGTACTACAAAAACAATAGTATTCTTTGTTATAGACGGGCCGACAACATATAACATGCTCCTGAGACCAGATTGGTAACATGGCAGCTGATGTGTTCCTTCATCTCTTCATCAGTACTTAATTTTCTGGAACCAGAGAGACGAAGTGGAAGTGGTACATGCCGACAATAAGCCTTTCGCTGTAGAGACAAATTCGGCCGAATATTTCATGTACGAAGGAAATTATGGGCCGACCAGAGTCCTGACTAAAGGGGAAAGTTTGACTATTGTGGCTCAAAATGACGAGCCATACCCCGCAGGTCTGCTAAATGATTTGTTCGCGCAAACAAGGCCAATCACAGTGGTCTTTGAAGAGCCAATACGCAACAATTTGAATAAAATGCAGATAGAGTAAGGAACAAACCTCCCTTGCGGCCACTAAGGCCAATCTAATGACCTATGTAACAGAATGAGGAAGTGAGGCCGAAGCTCAGGCCGCGATCTCGACCTTGAGGGATAAACTATTAGCACACCAGACAGAAGACATGATAAGAGAGGCATGTGGGATAGATTTATTTACTGGAAAAGTCGCAAGAGCGAGCGAGACGATCAAGAATACGCTCTGAACGGACGGCATAAGGCGAGCATGTCAATGGCACAGGATGTATTGGATGAGGTAAACCTGGGAAGCGAGGACAATAGACGCATCACTTATATCAGCAAGGAACTAGAGGCCCAAGTACGTGAAAAATTGATCCATTTATTACAAGAATACAAAGATTGTTTTGCCTGGGACTACAATGAAATGCCTGGTTTAGATAGGACGTTAGTAGAGCATAGTTTCCAATCATGTCGAGCCATAGACCACATAGACAGCCTCCATGAAGGTTTGCACCCAATGTCATGCCCGATATTAAGAAAGAGGTTGAGCACCTTTTAGAGGCGAAATTTATTAGGACGATCAGATATGTAGAATGGTTGTCAAATATCGTCCCGGTCATGAAAAAGAATGGAAAAATAATAATCTGCATCGACTTTAGGAATTTAAACCTAGCAACACCCAAAGATCAATACCCCATGCCGACGGTAGATTCCTTGGTAGATTCCACGATAGGGTATCAAGTATATTCTTTTATGGATGGATATGCGGGTTATAATCAGATCTACATCGCCGAAAATGATGTACATAAGATGGCTTTTAGGTGCCCAGGTTCGTTAGGGTGTTATGAGTGGGTAGTGATGCCATTCTGCCTAAAAAATGATGCGGCCACTTACCAGCGGGCCATGAATTTAATCTTTCATGACATGATCGGCCAATTTGTAGAGGTCTATGTGGACGATATAATGGCTAAATCTATAACCATGGAAGAACATTTTAGCCAATTAGCAATGGCTTTTGAGCGAATGAGAAAATTTAAACTAAAGTTAAACCCTGTCAAATGTGCTTTCGGGGTGTGTGTTAGGAAACTTCCTAGGATTTCTAGTACACCAACGAGGGATTGAGATCGACACTAATAAATCTCGGGCAATCACTGAAGTTAAACCTCCCCGAATAAAGAAAGAGTTACAGAGATTTTTAGGGAAAATTAATTTCCTGAGATAATTTATCTATAATTGTGCGGGAAAAAGTAAAATGTTCTCCTCCCTGTTGAGGCTAAAGGACAAAGACGAATTCGTCTGGACCAAAGAACATCAAAAGCTTTTGACAGCCTAAAGAAATATTTTTCACAGCCAGCCGCCGTGATGGTACCCCCTGTGCCAGGACTACCAATGAAGTTGTACATATCGGCTGAAGAACAGTCTATAGCTGGGATGATCGCGCAAGACAACGACATGGACGTCGAAAGAGCCATTTATTATATTAGCAGACAATTGATAAATATGAATGTAATTATTCTCCAATGGAGAAATTATGCTTGGCTTTGTATTTTACATGTACTAAACTACGAGCCTACCTTAGGCCGAATATAGTGTACTTAATCACTAAGTTAATAAATAAAGTACATGTTTTCTCGTCCTATCTTGAATCAAGAGTTGGTTTCTAGTCTTTATCACTATCAAATTCGATATACGACATGAGCCCCAAAAGGCTGTAAAAAATCAAGCCTTGGCAGATTTCTTAGCTGACCACCTCTGTTGAGTACCGTCGGAGAAAGAGAAATGGATTTAGACATACAGTCTGAAACCATGGACGATGTATTTTGATGGGTCCAGTACAACAAAAGAGTAGGGATGGGGATAGTCTTAGTCAATCTATTGGGTGAATCGTTCCGTTTCTTAATCAGGTTAAATGAATATTGCACTAACAACCAGGTCGAATACGAAGCCATGATATTTGACTTGGAAACACTCTTCAATATGGGGGTAACACACGTGTCTATTAAAGGAGACTCGCAATTAGTGATCCAATAGGTAACATGAATCTTCAAATGCCAAAGCCCATCAGTCATGGCGCTATTGGATGTGGCTAAAGAATTGGTAGGTCAATTTGACCATGCGGAATTGGAACACGTTCCGAGGGCGAAGAACGAAATGGCCAACAATTTGGCCCAAGCAGCTTCCGGGTACAAGCAAGCAAATATAGATGGTATATATAGAAGCGACGAGGTGAAGCCGGCCCTGATACGACAAAAGAATGGGACAAATGTCATGGCCGTTGAAATTGAAAAGGAGGACGATTGGAGGAGCAAGATCAAATAATTTATAAAACAGCCCGAAGGTGGGAAAGATCGAAGGCTAAAGCTCAAGGCCTTGAATTATGTGGTATCAGGAGATGTATTGTATAAAAAATGCCAAGACGGCCTGTTGTTGAAATGTGTAGGGCCATCAGAGTCCAAAACTATCATGGCCGAGATACATGAAGGTGTTTGTGGGGCTCACCAGGACGGAATAAAGATGAGATGGCTGATTATACGGAGCGGCTATTATTAGCCGAAGATGGGAGAATCATACATCTCATATGCCAAATGATGTATTGCTTGTCAGAAGCATGGGCCCATTCAGAGGGCACCAGCAACCAAAATGATCCCCGTCATTAAACCATGGCCATTCATAGGGTGGGAGATAGATTTGATAGGGAAAATATATCCTGCATCGAGCAAAAGGCATACTTTCATTATCGTTGCTACCACCGACTTTTTTACCAATGGGTGAAGCTATTCCGGTAGTGGAAATCTCCCAAGAGCAGATCATCAAGTTCATAAAAGAGCATATTATTCACCGATTCTGTATACCGCAAAAAATAATGGTAGATCATGGCACATCGTTAAATGGTGAGAAGGTAAAAAGCTTCCTGGCGAATACGGGATCCGGTTGGTAAACACCACTCTGTATAACCCTCAGTCAAACGGTCAGGCGGAATCGTCCAATAAAACCCTCAAGGGGTTGATTCGGAAGATGGTGATAGACAACGCTAGGCGATGGGACGAATGTTTGAGTCAGGCTCTATGGGCCTATAAGACGTCACCACGAAAAGTACTTCGGTCACGCCATTTCAGTTATAATATGATCAAGAGGCCGTACTACCGGTATAAATGAATATTGAATCCATTAGGGTGATGTTGCAAAAGGAGTTGACAGAGGAAGACTACAACGAAGCAATGATCCAGAATTTGTTGGATTTGGACGATGTTAAATGCGATGTGCTGAATCGTTTAGAAGCACAAAAGAGAAAAATAGCCAAGGAGTACAATCTCAGAGTCGTGGCTAAATCATTCAGAAAAGGCGAGTTAGTATGGAAAAATATAATGCCAATTGGTGCTAAAGACCCGGCATATGGCAAATTGTCGCCTAATTGGGAAGGCCCATTCGAGGTAAAATATGTGTTACCGAACGAGGCCTATCATTTAAAAGATTTAAACGGAAGGGTACATGCTAGGGGGATAAATGGCAAATACTTGAAAAAATATGTGCCCTCACTTTGGGAGCATGAAAATGTAATGTCTTTACAATAAAAGACTAAATACAGTTGTAAAATAATTTATTTCCATTATTTGGGATGAAAACATCCTTAAATTACAAAATTGGACGGGGTAACGTCCTACAAAGCATCATTGGCTATGGCCCGAAGACCGCCGAAAATCCCTGGGCGACTCCTTTATGGCTGAAATGTCTCCCTCCTCAGACGCCATTCCTTTTGTACCTCCAAACCCGCTGTCTCTAAATCGGCCAAGCTCTTCTCAAAATCTATATGGCCAGACCTTCGTACTCTGCCAAGGAAGTGTCCATCTCCGTCACTTGGGTAGCAATGGTCCTCCTCTTAGCCTCTTTTCTCATACGACTTTCCTCAACAAGGAGACCGACGTAAACACACGCGTATATGCAAGCGCACGTAGTTCAAGTAGTATAAAAATATCGATCCCACGAGGACTTAATACCTAATCTATTAATTTTATGAGGTCAAATGATTACTAGTATCTAACAGGTTGATTGATTGATTTGAAATGATGAAGGTTTTGAATTTAAAAACAAGTAAATAAAATTGCTCGAATATAGGTTTAAAAAAATTCAATATTAAAAACTATCTAGGGTTGTCATTTCTTCCAATATCATTTTAAAGATGAAGTGGTTATTTTATGTTTGTGTAATAAATTGGTTTACTAACCTAGAACACTAAATTATGCAAAAGCCTCTGTCGATGGTCAGACGCAAATACCCAGTTTAACCCAATTGAACCATATGTCTATGTCAACCAAGTTATCTGGATTCATTAAGTTTAAGTTCCAAAAATGGCTACCCCCGCCCGACAGGTATATGTCTATCCTATAAGGAAATCTATTAAAGGGTTATCTATCCTCAAGGAAGATCGTGGGCTATTAAGTCTAAGGCTGAAACCTAAAATTCCTTTGTCAATTTTATTTTAGATTTACCACATCAATCTTATTAGTGGCCAATTAACAAGACGCATTAAGCTTAAGACTTAATAAGTAACCTTTAAATTACCCAACTATAATTTAACCTCTTATAAACCGGTGATATTGGATTTCATCACAACCCCGATAACTGGCTTAGTTACGACACATATTTACGGGCAGTAAAAAAAACTTAAATAAAATAAAAGACATAAAGTAAAATATTGAAAATAAAATACTGAAAATTAAATGTTGAAATTAAATGCTGAAAGTAAATGCTGAAATAAAATACTGAAAATTAAATGCTGAAAGTAAATGCTGAAAGTAAATTGCTGAAAAGTAAATTGCTGAAAAGTAAATTGCTGAAAAGTAAATTGTTGAAAGTAAATTGCTGAAAAGTAAATAAAGTAAAATTACAATAAAAGAAAATGTTGAGATAAAAAGATCCACTTTTATTACTTCTATTTTAGATATCTCCCTTAATATAATATATTAACTTTGCATGATAATTACCAACCAGCCATATAGGCGGTATCCAGATTAAGTCAAATTAATAATTAATTACAAACCGACCAATCAGGCGGTACCCAGTTTAGTCAGTCAGGTTAAAACCAATTTAAATAATTACCAACCGACCAATATGGCGGTATCCTCGTTAAGTCAGGTTTTAATTAGTTTATATATTATAATTAAGGGAGATTAATCTAAATATTAGTAATAAAAGTTTTACCTTTTACCCCAGCAAAGGGGAGTTACCTCATCATTACTGAAAAGTAAAACTGAAAATTAAAGAAAGAAAAGTACTGTGCGTAAAAGTAAATTGCGGAATGTAAAAACTGAAAAGTAAAGAAAAGAAAGTGCGAAAGCGGAAATTAATTAATGAAAGCTGTAAATAAACAAACAAGATACAATCTTCTTAGTATTCTTAAGGAATTCCATAGAAGAAAGTATGAATTTACAAATGAAATGGCTTGGTATATAGGTAAAATTTTGCCTCCATCAAATCATCCACCAAATCAATTATTAATTGCTCCACTAATTGCTCCACCAAATCCATTATTAATTGCTCCACTAATTGCTTATCATGTTTGGTGGTGATTTGATACTTTTTATTAATTCATTTTTTTGCTTTGAAAATGACTTTTTATAAATTTCACACAACATACTCTGGATTCTTCATCAATTTAGGGTATGAAATCTTCAGCATTAGAAATTATTTTGTCTTTAAAAGTTGTAGATCTTTGAGTCTTCTTTAATTTGGAACTTGAATCAGCTCAATCCGATATCGGAATAACAAGTTATGCCCAAAATACGACAGATGTGCAAAACTGGAATTTCCAAAACTGCACTTCCTTAAAACACCCTTTCAAGTTTCCAATCTCCAAAATTAATATGTCAAGTCCAATATTTGCCTTTATTTGACCCACATTTCGTCCTAAATGATTTCATTGTGTCCCAATATTATTTTATCTGTAAAATAAACTAAAACACATCAAAACGTTCATCAAACCCGAGAAACTAAACAAAATATTAAGTAAAAGGGGCGGTAAATATTGATATATTTTCTGCTCATCACACCCCCAAACCTAACATTTTGCTAGTCCTCGAGCAAAACAATAAAATAAAATACAATAAACAATTAAAATTAAACTAAGCCAATTTCGTAGGGATCACAGTTGCATTTAGCATATTCAACAAGCCTTTAAACCCATAGGTGTCCCTAGTGGACGAGTTATAGTCTCGTGAGGGCTTACAGCAACGATACCCACAAACGTTTTACAAAAGTAAAAATATAATAAAACTAATGCACATAAAAGCAAAAAGACAAGAGAAAAGAGAATAAGAAGTTAGTGACTAATCATGTGAAACTTCTACTCCAAGTCAATAGCTGTTTTGTTTCATTCTAAATTACCGAATAAGTAAATTCTCCGATTATTTTACCATTCTCCATATACACAGTCGACAAATATTAATCAACTCATTTTTGCCACAACAGACTCACAAGTGTAGTTGATAAGAGAATAATATTTTTGTCCTAAAGTTTTATCAGAATTCACATCTTTTTGCAGGCAATTGAATAATTTTTCTGATTTTTTTTTCTTTGATTTTTGATTTTTGATTTATTTATATACAATATCTTCCATCTATGTAGCGAGTGTTGGGTCGGTGGCTCCCAAACAAGTTGGCTTTAGGGCACCAGGTGTTAAGACACCCCTACGGACTTAATTACTCAGACTTCAGATATATATATATTTTTGCAACATCCTTGATTCATGTAGCGAGCTTTGGGCCAGTGACTCCCAAACCAGTTGGCTTTAGGGCACTAGGTGTTAAAACACCCTTACAGACTTAATAACTCGGATCTCAGACTTTTTTTTTTTTACTCAATCACTTTTTGAGACGCTTTCTCTAATTAAACTAGAGCACTAAATATTATAAACTTTTCAATTACAACTCATGTCTATATGTTACTATGTATGTTGATAATATCTGCTAACTGAGCATATGAAGATCTTTTTTAGTCAGTATATGGAGAATTCACAAATTAAATAATTCAAAATGAATAAAAAAAAATATAACGATTGTTCCGAATTAGGTTTGAGATACGTCTCAGGAGTGAAAACTCCTTACTCAGCTATCTCTTACCAATTTCACATTTTTAGTCAAAATAAAAACAAAAAACGCAAAATATTTTTGTATTTTTTTCAATTTTTCAATTTTTTTTTGTATTTTTCGAAAAATTTTGGACTAAAAACAACACACAACAAAAAAACAAGATACTAATCAACTAATTCCTCCTCCAACCTAAATGAGACATTGTCCTCATGTCTTAAACAGTAGAAGAAGAGTGTAGAAGATAGTACCTGGTTAGCTGAAATTCTACAGGAAATTAAAGGTTAAGATCCAGATTAATCCGACGCCTCTTACCACGATCGTCCTCAGACCAATTTATCTTTGAAAGGATAGGGTAAATTTGTGGTTCATAGGCTAAGATTTGGTCAATTAGATCCGGAGCAGTTCTGGCAGTGAAGATGAGTTCTTTTAAAGGTTTTGACACGAACCCATTTCTCCGGGCATCTTCAAGAAACACACAAAGAAAATCATAAAATCCATCAACGTTAAATAGCCCAATTGGTTTCTGGTGTATGTTCAAGTTCCGCCCAAGATAGTACTATAAAAATTTCCTCCAATGTACCCAAGCCACCTGGAAAAGTAATAAAAGCATCAGCACGGTTAATCATTTCTACCAGTCGTTCAGACATACTTGGCACAATCAGTTCCTCTCCGTTTGATGGTTCAATAAGATTTGCTTCTGCCAAGGGTTTTGGGATGATTCCCAAAATGTGACTG